>OZ017742.1:240668666-240726166 GCA_963969285.1 Odontomyia ornata
TCCGAAATCAATCTCATGAAATTTACTTAAAAATATCCGTCTTAACCGCATCATTCGTTCACGTTTATTCGATACCCATCGTTCCAAGAAAATCATACCATATAGTTCAATGAAAACTCCTCTATGCATTTTCATCTTCATCCGTACAGTTATGATCAATTATAGCAGGAAACGCATGTCTTTTTAGGTTGCGATTCTCGCCGATTTTTAGTATGGAAATCACTGATTTTAGATTTCTGGGCATATCTTGTAATGTACATATAATATTAACTGGAAAGTAACGAATCAACTCTATAATTTACAATCACTCAATCCTTATTATTTCTTTGGGGGGTTTTATAATCCTATATGTAACGTTTACGTCTAAGGATGTAAGAAGGACCCTCTACCAAGCTCATTGGTAAGCAAAGAATGAATGCGGAAGAGAAAAGCATCCTGAAATGTTCCCTTTAACTATTGTTGGATTGTATTTATGCCACATTTAGAATTAATTTATTGGTTATTTCCGGTAGAAATGATGGACTAAAATGTACCGTTTATGCAGAAAATTAAGGATATTGATCATTTTTATCATCCGTCACCAAAGGATTCGGTATCTCCAACAAATCATTGCAGAGTGCCAACTAATTGGCACTATTCGTATGAAATATTATTTAAATTCAATTTCTCGACATCAATGTATCATATTTAACTGTTAATATCTACAGAGACCTTCGAAGGACTTCAATTCTGTTCCGATACATTTTAGATCAATATGTTTTCCTTCATTTGAAACCTCTACAATCAAAATCCTTACACCCGTCGATCAGTTATGCTGTAAAATCGGGGTGAAAGTCGGAATTTCTTTTAGTTTTAACGGTAAACGCCCTTTGCCGTTACCTGAATTTCTTATCCTTTAAACGGGACCTAACAAAAAGAAAGACGTATCATTTGCCAAAAACTGGACTCTCCTATCTATCTTCGTTTAAAAGTTATACATTAACATACAAAAAAAAAGCAAAAAAATATATGTAATGAATTGATAACCTTCTTTCACTTGGGAGTCGGTTAAAAATGTACTGTTTATGCGGAAAATTAAGGATACTGATCATTTTTATCATCCATCGCCAAAGGACTCGGCACCTCCATTAAATCTCTTGAAGAGTGCCAACTAATTGGCACTTTTCGTGCGAAATATTATTTAAATTCAGTTTCTCTACATCAATGTATCATATTGAACTTTTGATATCTACAGAGTCCTTGAAAGTATTACTATTCTGTTCCGATATATTTTAGATCAATATGTTTTCCTTCATTTGAAACCCCTACAATCAAAATCCTTGCATCCTTGGATCAGTTATGCTGGAAAATCGGGGTGAAAGTCGGAAATTTTTTAGTTTTAACGGTAAGAGCCCTTTACCGTTACTTGAATCTCTTATCCTTTAAACGAGACCTAACTGGAAGAAAGACGTATCATTTGTCAAAAACAGGACTCTTGTATCTATCTCCGTTTAAAAGTTATGCGTGAACATACAAAAAAAAAACCAAAAAAAAATATACGCGATGAATTGATAACCTTCTTTCTTTTGAAAGTCGGTTAAAAATGCCTGTAGTACTAAAGTAAAAACAAAAAAAAACTGTTACTAGTCTATTTCGTTTCCTGGATTTGTATTTGACCTACTTTTATAATGCTTTAATAGGTTGGCTAAGTGAAGGGACATTCTAGGATTTAATCTTGCAGTCTCTGTTTCGCTTGCGTAGTTATTTCTGTTGTTCCAATCCAGTTTAAGGCCTTTTTTCGGGTTTATAGTCATCTGGTACTGCCAGGTGGGGTTAAAAGCCCGACGCTGATATGCAGGAATAAAGCGTCCAACCCTGGCACCCAGCGGGCACGATGAGGAAGTGACGTTCAGTTTTGCCCGCCTACTTTTAACTTATTCAACCAAAAACCGTTTCTTTAAGCACACCTCTTTTCAGAAAACAAACCAAAAACAGCAAAATAGGGCGTAAAACGTGACCATCACATCACACAAGTATTAATCTTAAATTTTAATATTTGAATTACTACGTAATCAATTTGATTACTTGAATTTCATAAGAAAGGAATTCTCCCTATAGGATAGTGTCAAAGTAGTTAGCAAGAGTAAATTTTGGTGTTTGGTATTGCCTTATTGTAGCTCAGTTCGAGAGGATGAGCTAGTTAGATTACAAAAATTGTCGAAATCTCAGGTTTTGCCAGACAATCACTGTCGTATTGCCCGCCGCTCTCCAGGTAGCTAATGTCACTAGCTGCTCCCTCTTTAAATGGCTTGTAAGGCTAGGAATGTGTATCCTCTCTTTTGTTAAGAACTCTACAATACAAAATTTGATTATTCTAGCTTCTCGAGTTCCTGAGAAAACGCTGTGACGTACTGATGGATGGATGGACAAACAGACAGGTACAGATTTCAATTGGATATTCTAAAAGATTTTTTTACAAAATCCTAAGAATCATTCCCAACAAAATGATCAAAGAGCAAAGATACAGCCACTCTGGGCTCGAATTATTATTTCTTTATTTGGAAAAATCAATGACGGTACGGGTGTCGAGCAAGCAATAAGAGATTTTTTTTGTCTTAAATCAATATTGCTCATGAAAGGCGCAAAGCGGAACGATATAGTACTTTTGTGTCATTTATTTTTTCTAACCAATTTTACGTGCACCTCATCGGGAACGTCACATTTCCTTCCTTTATAGACTCTACCATTCCTTGTACTAAGTTCGTCTCATCATTGCTATCATTGCAGATGAGCGGATAATTTCGGGTCGAATTGCTGGATGTTCCTTCTAGAAACGAAAATAGGAATGTAATGATGTGTAATAATTTCTGTAAAAGCTACATAAAAGCTAAATTTGGATGGATTTTATATTTAAACGGTTAAAATGTATACTTAAAGTTAAGTAGCTTGTAATAGTTGTATGAGGATGGGGAGAAATGTGATTTTTTGATAATGTTATAACTTTTCTGATGAAGTGATGTGCCTTGAAAAGGATAATAGGAATTCAGCACGCTTTGGCGTTTGTTACACTTTATTCTCAAACATCATTCCAATTTATGTCTTTCTAATTATTTTTCCAACTGGATATTTCTGTAGTGCTTTTTAGTGGCTTAATGTAACATTAAAATCCTCAAATTTTCCTACTGATTGAATTATTTAAATTACCATATAGCTCAGAAGTTTTGTATACTTGTATATGGTATAAACTGAGTTTATTTTCCCTGATTATGGCAACAGATTTCTGTATAGTTAGTCCGAAAAAACTTCCTGTTAATGATAGAGTCCATACCTCACTGCAGCAATGATGTCCTGTAAGGCCATTTTGAAAAAGTTGTTCATGTCCCCCAACATTTCTAGGACTAAAATTTCTATACCTTATGATGAAATCTGTGGTATAAAATATAATAAAAATCCGCCTTTCTCGCGACCAAATTAACAACGCATTTTCTCGAAGTTTAGTTCTAAATCAATTTTTCTTCTGCCGCTACAAAAATGCTACAATCAACAAATACCCACTGAAATGTTCGTCATCTATCCTAAATTGATCCAATTTTGCTCACTTAATCTCTACCATGACATCCTCAAAATTAAATCTGTCCCCCAAGGCCAATGAACGAAGAAGAAAAGAATAACATAAAGAACTTATACATGGATGGTACATATAATATAAGGAGCAAGTGATCCAAAAGAATACAACTGAAATCCTTGAGAGGATAACATGGATCATCTAATGTTGTCATTTAATATAATTTCTTTTCAACATAAAAGATTGCCCTGAAATGAAAAAAGACACGCACGTTGTCAACATCTTCTCTTGTGTGTGTAAAAGATATTGAGAAGAGAAACTTCGATTAAATAAGGAAGAAATTTAAAATCCATTTCAAAGAATTAAGGACTAAGAAGGTATCGGTTTGTACATTTAGTACGGGTAATCATATCAATTGGAAAATAAAATTGTGTTATTTTCGATTGGTAGATTGGATCAACGGTTGCTTCAAAATGCGGTTTAGTTTGTGTAAGAATAGTTTAGATAACTTGACCGTTTCTCATTTTCTAACTTTAAAGATAAATTTGAGCAAAGGTTAAAGAATCTGATTGATGTATTCACTTGAGGAACTTAAGGCCACAGACTCACCGCAATTTTCGATACAAGCTCTTTAACTTATTATAGTTTGGTGAAACGGTTAGCTTTTCAAAATTTGCATATATGATTATTTTTATAAGCATTTAAAGTATGTAAGCAATACGGTGCTGTTATTTGGGACTTCGATTTCATAAAATCTGTTATTATGTATAGAGCTAAATGTATTCAGAATTAGAAAGCATGAATTTTAATGACCCACAAAAAAAAAACAAGTAACGGTTTAAATTGAGGTCCAGCTCATTTCAAGAAACATTTACATGGAAGTACCATGGTAAACCAACAGTATCCACTATTATACGCCTTCAATTTTAGCAACGCAAAAACGCGAGCCGATGGAAACTACGGTGGCTAGTATTAAGCACACTTGTTTTGCATAAGGTCACCTCGTCATGTTCGATCCATTAATTATAGTTGAAAAATCCCCGTTGGCAGCACCAGCCGGAAAGGTAAATTTCTCGTATATAGCGTAAGGTTTCGAAAAAAAAATTGGCTTATCTACTACTGGATTTCTTATTGCAATTTTTGTAGCACTACATGGGTATTTATTAACAGAAAGGATCTGCCACCGTTCGTATTTGGAGACCCTTCATAGAGGCGCAAATATTTTGCTAATTAAATTGAGTTGCACACGTATGGATCACATATTGAAAATCGGCGGGTAATAAATTGTTATAAACATATTTATACTCGTTTCGCCCTTCTCACATTTGCTGTTTATACATTTGACAGTGATTATCAAACAAAGGTGATAACTTTTTGGCTTAAATAGCTCAAATACTTAATTTCAAAAGATTTCCATAAAAATTTAATCAGCACTTGCATTGCCATTAATATATACATTCTCGATTCTTTTCTGAACCATCAGGGGCCGTTATTTTGAATTTTTATTGAAAACGGCTGCTAAAATTATTAAGCTGTAAATTTTCGAATTTTTTGTTTGTCATCCGATTTGCATAATTAAATTAAATTAACTTGCCTTAATAACTTATAATTCCAAGTTTTATCGGAATCTGTTGAGAAACTTGGCTGCTAAAGGGCTACAGAAATAAAAAAAATGTTTATGTCACCCCCCTGTATGGGGAGACCCCCTTAAACACTTTAAAATATGTTCTCACACTGCAGATTTCAAGAGGCACCACTTTTGACCTACGTAGAAAATTTCCTCATTCTAGCTCATGTGGTTTGCGAGAAAGCTTGTGACACACGAACAAACCGACGGACAGACAGATAAGTCGTGATTTTATAATTTGTTAGGGTATTGTTAAAAATATTTTACAATATTTAAAAAATATTCTGATTTATAAATACGTTCAAGATGAGTCATTTAAAACGTTTCCATGAAAAAAATTCATTATTTCAGTTGCTACTAAAATAGCGAATTGCGCTTGTTCCTGACCTTTGGGGGCCGCCATTTTGAATGCATGCATTCGATTTTGGACAATTTTAAATCTCTGTGGGCTAGGACCTCATCAACCAATGTGCCAAATCTCGTTCAAATCGGAGTTTCACTCTAGACAGGGCAAAATAATTTAATTTTTAGTGAAAATGGCAGCTTAAAAATATTGGGTTTTAAATTTTCGACTTTTTTATTTTTCATTCAATTTTAATAATTTTCTGCATAATACAAGAACATAGTACAGAGATCCATAACCTCAAGTTTCATCAAATACCGCTGGAAAATGTGACCGCTAGAGGGCCACAAAAACCTGAAAAAAACGCATATTTAAAACGCCGCCATTTTGTAATTTGCACATGCAAGATCACAAAAATATTAAAAACTGTAGATCTAAGTAATGTCTATCTTGGAACCAAGTTTCATATATATCAGATTTAAATTGCGACTTTTAGAAGCCTTTGAAGTTTTGAGTTTCAACTGGCCGCCATTTTGTTTTTTGTGACCCAACCTCCAAATTGTTCACGCAATACTTTAGATACTCATAATTTCTATCTAAATGTCGAATTTCATGAAAATCTGTTGAAAGTTTTGACCACTATTACAACAACAAAATTTCGCACGTTTTCCGACCTTTGAGCGGCCGCCATTTTGTTTCTGCCGTACCGACTTTGGATTTTTTATTGTGAAATTCATCACATACATCAGTAAACCTTTGTACCTTTGTATAAATTTCTCTCGAGAAATTTACCTAAAAAACAAGCTTAGAAGTTTAGGGCTATAAAAATTTAGTTCTACTAGCAATTAGATTCAGCTCGCTCATAAAAGGGTGGCGCAAAATTAACCACTCTATCGGGAGATGTAATAACATTTGCAAATGGCGTCGTACGTGAATCATATTTAATATTTGTGAACTAGACAGAGTGCTACATTCGCACTTCGCACGTTTTGTCTTTCGCGGTTATGTCAATAAGCAAAGTCCTCATTTCTGGGGCGCCCACGTGTGATGCACAAACAGCCATTACATACACTCAAAGCCACTACGTGGGGCAGCGCTCACGAGGAAGGAGTGACCGGGCCGTATTTTTCGTAGGATGCCATCGGCAATACGGTAATTATTACTGGCGAATGCTACAGGGCCATGATAAACGGCTTCTGCCTGCCAGAGTCGCATGAGTAGGGCTTTGCAAGCATAAAGTTGCAACAAAACGGGATAACCGCACACACAGCATGAGCCACAATAAATATTGTGAATGAAGCGTTTTCTGGTCGCGTTATCTTCCATTTTTGGTGATAAGGTAGGGCCGGCAAGATCGCTGCATTTCATCATCACAGACTTCTTCCTTTGGAGCTACTTGAAGTCGCGGCTTTATGCCAACAAACCTCAGCTTGTTGTCCTATTTAACAGGGATTCGAATAGTTATCACCAGAAATCTTGCATGGTTAGTGCAATAAAACAGGCACAAATGTGTTGCAACACTAGCAGCAGCCACTTGATGGATATAATCTTTTCCACTCAACAGAAAAAATTGTAAAGGTCCAGATAAAGATTTACATCATTCAAAATTATGTTAGGTAAATTTCTCGAGAGAGAGTATCATATATGAGTATATATATATATATATATATATATATATATATATATATATATATATATATATATATATATATATATATATATATATATATATGTGGGATATAACGAAATTCGTGACCACGCTAAAGGTTGCAATTTCGCTCCGATTTTCACCAAATTTTCAGAAAAGGTGTATTGGGTTAATATCTCGGTTAAGTTTGTGAGCTATATCGGCTGGGCAAAAACAAAACGAAAAATCGTGATTTCTGTTCTGACCAAAATATAGCTCCAATTTGGATGAAATTTGGTACAAAGGTTCACTGATGTATGTGATGAATCTCACAATAACAAATCCAAAGTCGGTACGGCTGAAACAAAATGGCGGCCGCTCGAAGGTCGAAAAACGTGCGAAATTTTGTTTTTGTAGTTTTGACCAAAGCTTTCAACCAATGTCAATTAAATTCGGTACTTTGATAGAAACTATAAGTATTTAAAGAGTTCTGTAAATAAACTGGAGGTCAGGTCACAAAAAACAAAATGGCGGTCAGGTGAAACTCAAAATTTCAAAGTCCTCTAAAAGTCGCAATTTTAATCCGATGTATATGAAATTTGATTTTAAGATAGAAATCAATTAGATCTAGAAATTTTGATGTTTTGGTGATCATGCATGCGACTTTTTCAGCTTTTCGTGGCCCACTAACGGTCACGGATTTTGATGAAACTTGAGATTATGGATCTTTGTACTAAGTTCTTGTATTATGCAGAAATTTTTTTTAAATCGAACGAGAAATAAATAAGTCGAAATTTTAAAACGTAATATTTTTAGCTGCCATTTTCACTAAAATTTTAAGATTTTTGCCCCGTCTAGAGTGAAACTCTGATTTGAATGAGATTTGCCGTATTGATTGATGAGATCCTAGCATATAAAGATTTAAATTAATCCAAAATCAAATGCATGCATTCAAAATGGCGCACCCCAAAGGTCAGAAGGCAAGCGAAAATCGCTATTTTAATCGCAACTGAAATAATGAATAATTTTCATGGAAACGTATTAAATTACTTAACTTGGAAGTATTTATAAAGCAGAACATTTTTAGGATATTGTTAAAATATTTTTACAATACCCTAAAAAAATTTGAAATCGTGACTTGTCTGTCTGTCCGTCCATTCGTCCGTTTGTTCGTGCGTCACAGTAAGTTCCCTTGCAAACCACATGAGCCAGAATGAGGAAATTTTCTACGTAGGTCAAAAGTGGTGCGACATGAAATTTGCAGTGCAAGAAAATATTTTAAAGTGTTTAAGGGGGGCCTCCCCATACAGGGGGACGACTGAAATGTTTTTATTTCTGTAGCCATCTAGCAGCCAAGTTTCTCAACAGATTCCAATGAAATTATAAGTTATTAAAGCAAGTTAATTTAACCTGCAAAAATATATGCAAATCGGATGACAAATGAAAAAGTCGAATATTTACAGCTTAATATTTTTAGCAGCCGTTTTCAATAAAAATTCAAAATGGTGGCCCCTGATGGTTCAGTAAAGAATTGAAAATATTTATATTAATAGCAACGCAAGTGCTGTTTAAACTTTTATGGAAATCTTTTGAAATTAACTATTCAGCTATTTAAGCCGAAAAGTTATCACCTTTGTGTGGTAAATACTGTGAAATGTATAAACAGCAAATGTGAGAAGGACAATACCCGTTTTTATACGTTTATATCAATTTATTATCTGCCGATTTCAATATGTGATCCATAAATGTGCAACTCAATTGAATGAGCAAAATATTTGCGCCTCTATAAAGGTTCTTTAAATACAAACGTCGGCAGATTCTTTCCATGTCAATAAATACCCATGTGCTGTTACTAAAATTGCAGTAAGAAGTTTAGTAGTATGCAAGCCAAATTCTTTTCCGAAATCTTACGCTGCATACGCTAAATTTACCTTTCCGGCTGGTGCTGCCAACGGGGATTTTACATTAAGTTGTTGAAAAGTGGTATTGTCAACTGCAGTAATTGTTTATTTAAAACCACCTGTATTCATAAGTTAGGTCGGGTACTTTCGGAACGACCCTCGTAGATGAACTAGGTGTTTTCAAAAATATCCTCCTGTTACGTCCTTTGACCCATAAAATCCAATTTTCAAACATGTTTTGAAAAGATATCAGAATATTTTAAATGACATCCGATCTGGTTATTTTTATCGAGTATATTTGCGATACATTCCACTGGTTTAAAGATCGATTTCATTTGATTTTAGGTAATTTTTAAATTCAAATGGTTCTATAAACAGATATAGCCAAATCTATTCACGTCTCTATAACCCAAATAGTTAAAATGATAAGTATTGTTATTTTGAGTAGATTAACTTCATTATCTAAAAATTTACTCCAATAAATTACATTTCAACGGTTTTTGCTTCTTATGTACGCAATTAAAACGTTTATGAAAAATTAATATCATTCATTTTCTCCTCCAAATTAAAGTTTGAATAGCAACACAAAAATATCATTTCCCAAACCATCAACCGTAAAGACTTGATTAATCTGCTAGTTGATGATACTTAAAACTCTTATATCAATCACCTTATTCAAGCAGATAAGGAACGTACCATCACCCTGGATATAATTCAACAGACATGACACGACAAATGAAAGAAGTCTGGTAATAAAAGCATCGCAGACGTATGGAAGTTCAGTCTAATAAAAGTCCTTTCTGTCTACCATAACAAACATTCTTTCCGTTTCGTTTATTTTCCAGTTTGCTTTCACTCTTTCCATGCAGCTACTTCTGCTGCTTCATATGCTTGCCAATTTTTCCCACCACCATCACCAGAAGGAGCAAGATGGCTCCTTGAGGACTTTCGAACATACCAAAACATGTCGTTGTAAGCACATTCTTTTATCTATTCCAAACTAAAGCTCTTCTTGTACGCATAGTATCAACTACCTTCTTCTTTTTTGCTTCTTTTTGTTTTGCTTTCATTCCCTTTCGATCATCCTATCTTCACAGCTTTCCTTACTTCACTTACATAATATTCAGCTCTATAAGATGAAGATGGTGCTACGTTTCGGTGCTTTTGTCATGCCTTTCGGGATCATATTAAACCAGGATTGTAAGTACATATTCCAGGCCTATCTTTCCTTGCTCAGAACATACTTACATAGCATGCTCATACATATATGCGTACAGGTAGGTAAATACTCGTTAAAATATAGTAGGACTATATATTTTATACCTGTATATACAATCTAATGTGTACTTTGTCCTGATGGAAAACTTACATTGGGATTTCACCTGAATGCGACCTGCTAGCAGAAGGATTCCCTCGAGTGGTACGAATCTAATGTTCAAGGAGATGCTACCACAAATATGCTGACATAAGGACGTTAGCTCCTATCGAATTGCTCCACATCTTGCTGGTTGGTAGTGAATGGTGTCATTGGATCTCTTAGGTATCACGACGACGTCATGGAGGAGAAGATTTTGCGTAAAGTAATTTTCATTTGAGTACGTACGTAGATTCCGAAATATATGTAAATATTTCATGACCATATTGGAATGAAATGTATAAGGAGCGTAGTCAGTGTGTAATTCAGTGAAAAACCAGTGGATGTGACAAATGTATATATATTTTTAATGTGCGTACTTTGTAAGTTATTTTGATTTTAGATATATTTTCGAATGGATATGAGTGGTATAATTCTAATCGATGGGGAATAGCAATATGTTATATTATCGAATTTCTGATTTCAAAGATTTCTTTGCGTAATTAATTCTAGCATAATAATATTATTTTATAATATTTCGTAAAGAAGCCGTCAAACCTTTTTGAATTTACTTCATAATCGCGAATAATGATTGGTGTAATGTGTTATAAATTTGGAGCAAACTAATATATTGATTTGATAGCTGGTGCTAGTTCCTCTAACGTTTCAAATAGATTAATTGTATTCGCTCCAGAGTCCAGGACTTTTAACAGACAGGCCTGATTTTTCTTCTTCTTTGGCATGTATTCAAGTGCGGAACTTTCACACTATTTACATCACCTCGTGCTGACTAAAAGTTAATTACTAATTTCGGCGTAACTGTTATTTTTCAGAGCTAACTCATTTTGCTTGAATATTTTTGAATTATTGTTCAGCCACCAAAAGCTGAACCATATCCCTATCGCGTTGCCCGATAACATTTATCGGCGGTGCTTTTTCTATCTTATATATATATATATATATATATATATATATATAACAAGGTTTGACAATTAATTAATGAGACTGATTCCATGAAAGCCGTATATTTAAAAATTATTCTACAACTCTGCCATCCCCTTCAAAATAGCCCCCTTGGGTAGCTACACATCGATTCCAGCGCGTTTTCCATGCTTCATAACATTAACGACGCGTTGACTGGGATGACCGCGAGTACTCTCGTCATGGCCGCCTAGATGTCCACAATCGACTCAAAATGGGTTCTTTGAACCACCGATTTTGTTCTAGGGAACAACAAAAGTCACAGGGTGACATACCGGGCGAATAAGGCGGCTGTTGCAACACGGCGATCCCTTTAGAGGCCAAATACTGGGACACGCTAAGGGCGGTGTGGCGCGGCGTGTTATCGTGATGAAGGATCCGGTTACGAGCGATGTCTGGGCATACCCTGCTGACTCGTTTTCGCAATCTTTCGAGTACTTGGCGAAAGTAGACTTGATTTACGGTTTGCCCCGATGGAACAAATTCTTTGTAAACGATTCCACGGCTATCAAAAAATATAATAATCATCGTTTTCACCTTCGTCTTGCTCATGCGAGCCTTTTTCGGGCGGGGGGCGTGCGGATATAACCATTGTGAGCTTTGGTGTTTGGTCCAGGAGTATTGGAAAAACCAGCTCTCATCGCCTGTAATAACTCGATTAAGCAGCGTGGGATCGCTTTCCACTTGTTCCAAGCAGTCTTCTGCGACGGTCATTCGATGCTGCTTTTGTTCCTCAGAAACGTTCTTTGGAACCGTCTTTGCGCACAACTTTTTCATCCCAAAATCGTCGGTTAAAATTTGTCTGACTATTTCACGTTTTGAGGCCAACATTCAAGCTGTTAAACGCCGATCTACAAGGATAACGGCTCACACACGCTGCGCATTCACGTCAATCTACACCTCGACTGGTCTCCCGCTCCGTGCCTCATCTTCCACGCTTTCACGGCCCTCCTTAAACTCTTTATGCCATCGAAACACCTGGGCACGACTAAGAGCACTATCACCATGCACTTTTACAATTTTAGCGTACGTGTTCGAAGCAGTTTCGCCCAATCTAGAGCAAAATTTTATCGCGACGCGTTGTTCTTGACTTCATTTCTCCATTTTTGTGACGAGCACCACTAACACACGTCTACTTAACACGACACAGCAGGCAAACCAAACAAGCTAGAGTAATGGTTAAATATATCAATGAAGAGGAAAAGGATGCCGGGGAAGGGGAAGGGAATTTCAAGGTCGTAGTTTACCAAAAGCGCGGCAATAAAATCAATCTCATTACTTAATTTTCACACATCGTATAGGCAGTAGAATGGGACCTAAGCGAAGTTAAGTTAACGTATATAATCAGAATTGCTCCGGAGCAATGATTCCCATCTAAGTAGTGCTCTTCATTGACTAATATGCCAAAGGGCTAGTTACCAGAGGATTGGCGACTAAGTATAATATGTCCTGTATACAAAAAGGGGGACTAATAGGGTGTGAAAATTAAAGACATCGCTCTCCATGATCATAGAAAGAAATTAAAGTTGTACTTTGAAAGTATTATAGCAGACTATCAGAGAGGCTCTCGAAGTGGACAGTTTTCAATTCACAGTTAAACAGGTACTCAAAAAGTGCTGGAAATATAACATTGACGTGCAGCAACTCTTTGTAGACTTCAAGCAAGCATACGACAGTATTGACAAAAACGCGCTGTACAAAATAATGCTTGATTTTGGCGTCCCAAAAAAGTAGGCCGTATGATTAAGGTCACGATGCTAAACACAGAGTCACCGTCTAAGGTAAGCGGTGAACTAACGGAGCTTCATAGTGGAATTAGGCTTAAAACAAGGAGATAGACTGGCACTATTTCTTTTTAATAGGGTGCTTGAATAGGTCATCAGGAAGATACCTCTTATACACAATTTTTTAAATCTACACCAATGGTAGCGTTCGTCAATCAAGCTAATAGTATGAAACGTTCAGTCTCAGGTGCCAGAAGAGCAGTGCAGGGCCTAAAGCTGAAGCAAACTGAATTGGAGTACAACTTAATGAAACGAAGGCTAAATTCGTGACTCAAACGAGAAAGAACACTCTAATCGGACAAAACCTGACAGGAAGAGACTACAACCTTGAAAGTGTGGACAATTTTATTCATTTTGGAGTCAACTTGAATAGAAGAGGTGCCAAAAAGGATGAGATTAGACGCCAGATAAATGATGCAGATGATAGATATTACCTCGTACTTCCCAATCTAAGGTCCAAAGTTTTTGACAGGCAAAGTAAACTCTGTATTTATAAATCACAAGTCAAACTTGAGCTGTCATATGAAAGTAAATATGGAACCTGACGAGCAAATTCTAAAAACAGTGTAAATATTTGAACAAAAAGTGCTCCGGAAAATCAACAGTTCAGCAAAACAAGGAACAGAGTAAGACACTACGCTACAACGATGAGTTATATGAATTATTTGACGCACTGCTGTATTTGACTGCGTAAAGTTACGCAAATTACAATGGGCAAGTAACAAAGAAAGAAAAAAATAATTTTAAAGGGTAGAGCATAGGCAAGACGTACAGTAGGAAAATCAAGAACTCGATAGAAAGACACGATAGAAGTTGACAGCAAATCCTTGCTGGGAGTGATCAACTAGCAAACGAGGTCACAGAACCGTGATGATTGGAGATGACCGTTTTTGGAGGCCACGGCCCAGCTTGGGCTATCACGTCATTGATGATGATGATACCATAGCTGGTAAAATCAAATTAACATTGTATATAAATAAAAAACTCATTTCCACTTACATGCAGAAAACCAGGAGCAAGAAGGTAGTTCTATTTCATTTCGGCGCTCCTGAAAAATACTTTTTGGTTTACAGCTAACGCCAAACGAGTCCTTGCTATCTTGCGAATTTACGCTCAATATAGGAGGAGGCTATTTCAAATTTCACAAAGGGTCATGTACTCATGAAAGGTGGCTTCAATGTTAGGGCAATTGAATGGGACATGCCTCAATCAAATCATCGGAGCAAACGGATCCTGTATATGGCCTCTAGATATAGGTTTGTGATATTATACACAGGCCGCACCCCCACTTTCGACCAATGTGGCTACGTTGGAGCCATACTGGCAGTGAATTTCACTTCCGAGTCTCTGGTAATAATAATAATAATTGGGAATTAACGAAAAATAACCCGCTAATGACTACTATCAAACATCATTTGAGGTCAATTATGGTTCTTTTTATTGCACGTTCGCTCACTTTTCGAATATATAGTGGAATATTGAGAAAATAACATCGAAAGGCTTGTTAACTGCATGGTTGCCGTTGAAAAAAGCTTCGCCAGTAGGTGAAGAACTTGTAGCTAAGCATGTGTTGAACACGATTATGAGAATCATTACGTCTGAATGTAAGTCTTCCATGCCCCATCGAAGATCCAGAACGATAAGCCCCCAGTTCATTTTTGGTCCCCTGACACTGTTGGTTAAAGAAAGAAATTACCAGAAGCTCCGATGAGAGGCCTAGCTCACGCAGACTTGGAAACAGGCACGCACTAGATGGCTATCTTATTAGTTGGCTAAGAAATACCTCCGCTAACTCATCAACTGTAGCTATTAGTAAGATTAATTCGATAACGTGATCAGAAGTTCTTGGGGCCTAAACTAAAAGCTGATTATATTGAAGCTCAGCGTACAAAGGTGGCTCTGCTTATAAGTGATGTTAAAGATGAAGGAGATTGTATGGGATCTTTCCCTAAACGCCACCTCCATATATATGCCATTTAACATGAAACAGCAGTTCAATACCCACTTTGAACGAATATAGAATAGGTAGGGGCAGTCTTTTCTTTGAAGGCATGAAAAGTGCCAGAGCCAAAAGAAATTCAGGCTGAGATACTTCAGATAGGATTTTCCTTTTATCGTAAGCTACTGCTTAGTACTTCAACGCTTACCTGCATGAAATAATATTCTAGGCGTGCTGAAAGGTAGTGAGGCTTTTACTTATCATTAAGGAGAAGGAGAGTAGCAAATTACTGTCCACATACCATTCACTTTGTATGCTAGATACGGCTGGGAAAATGTTCAAGAAAATCATCAGGAAAAGACTCGTTAACACAATTCATGCTGCTAAGAACCTCCCTCCATAGCGGTATGGCTCCAGATTAGGTTGCTTCATTATTAATATAATCTGAGAAGTTGTGAGTGCGGTGCAGTGGGTGAAGGCACCCCACAGCTCTCCTTGATGGGTTGTCTAAACGTCAGAAAGGTTTTCAACTTGTTTAAATGGGCGGGTATCCTGGGAGATATCTTTCACCTTACCTGCTGAGAAATGCAGCGGTAACATCCCGTGAAAGAAGCAACATTTGACAGGGAGGTGGTCACTAAAGAGGAAAGATAAAGGCCTCCCAGCGATTAGACGAAGTCCTCGGAGAACAACACATTGGGAAGATGAACTGCGTCCTTGATTCCTAACCTGAGGCTATGGCTGAATCGAAGGCATGGTGAGACGGGTTTCAATAAAATATACCTTTTGAGTGGGCATGAATGTTTTAGATCTACCTGCTCAAGTCAGGGAGAAGAGGCGGATGATGCATACTACACATTTGTCGCCTGCAAAAGATGGGGTAAGGAGTGCGTTGACATCTCCAAAAAAATTAGAGTGCTCTCCATGGAAACTTTATCTGAGGAGATGCTTAGAATGGTTTGAAATGGAACCGCGGGGTGCACCATGTTTAGACTATCCTATAGGCAAAAAAAAAATCAGACCTATCACACATTTTAAAGTCAAAAAGTACCCTATTAGGTTCTTAGACTAACAAAGTTGCGTACTTAAGAGCCCTTTCTCAAGGTGCAGGCAGCATTTACCTTTCAGCAAAAAAACAACTATTTTAGTACTTTCAAAAAAGATCAATGGAAGTAGCGTCATTATCATCTAGCATGAATATGCCACCAACATCACTGGGTTTGATTAATTATGGGCATCAAGATTTTGGCTGCATAACAAACAATCAGACACCCATCAAAATAGTGCCATGACAGGAGTTGGTGCATATTCAACGATTGCGCTTCTAACTATCATAATGGTACTGCTATCAATGCAGGAAACTATTAACCAACACACGCCATATAATGACTGTGATTCAATATCGTCAGGCTGTGACAATTTGTCAATCTTTGGTGATTAAAATGCTCAAGGCATACCGGTATATCAACTTCAAGAGGAGTCATATCTAGTCTATGGTGATCGTTTCTGAGGCTATCATAATGCGTTCACCAGTAAAAGCTGTAAGAAACTTTGTTGTATGCATGTCGTATATTGCTACGAGGGTGGTTCAAATATGATCGCGACAAATGCTGTAGATGGCGCGCATGTATGTTTTGAAGGTCGTGGCTTGAGTATGTAATAGCTGGGTTCCTTACAAACAGTGTGACATAGTTCTCGTCGGGACTACATGTTTTACGCGCGTGCTATGACCGTGAGTGAACGTCAAGTGCCGGTCTCTGTCGCGCAACGTATTGTCATTCTTTTTTTAGTGTGGGAAGGCGTTAAAACCACGGAATTTTTTCTGCGTTTGCGTAATTAGTTAGAGTACCTGAGTAGGGCTGCTGTGTTTAAATGGGCCAAAGCATTCAAGGATGGTCACAAAATCGTTGAGAATGATCGTCGACCGCCAACCAGCATCACGGCAGATATTTGCCGCGTAGAACAACTATTTCCGGAGGACCGTAGAATGAGTGTTCGAGATTTTTGGCTGAACTCGGCATCAGTATTGGTAGTGTAGGGTCTATCATCCACGAACACCTTCAATATCCCAAAATAACGGCGCGATGGGTTCCTAAGCTGTTGAACTTCTCCAGGATAACGCGCGCCTTCATACCTCACATCTCACGATCGATACAAGATCGGAATTGGGGTGGGAGGTACAATAGAGTAGGTTATAAAGATAGCATTTTTTCTAGTGCCTTTTTAGTTGCATTTATTTCAAGATAATCTGCCCAATATTGAAATATAGTGAGCTCGTGGTTGATATGAATGTAAAGAAATTACAGTGGATTGTGGTTGATGGGCATGGATTTTCGATTCTTCTTTCAAGGAATATTATTTAGCAAGGCCTTTTCTCGATTAGCGGTTCACTTAGGTTTCAGTACCACAAGTGAAAAGCGCCCATGGCCGTCCTTTGGCTGGCATGCCAGGTCTGAAAGTCTCAGTAAGAGCACATTCAAATTCGGAGGGTCGTATAACTTAGCTATGAAATTTACTAAGCATATTCGCGAAATTGGTATTGTATTGTATATACATACATAAAAGATGTCTAGCGATGAAAAAATAATCCAGTAATTCTAGAATCATCTGTATGACACAATTAACCACTTGAAGTATATCCTTGACTTGAATGCAGTAAATTAGTAGTTTAAAAGCCAGGCTAAAATGCAGTTAAATTAAAGACCGTCGATGTAAAGTACTATGGGCCGTAGATAGCACTTGGTTGGAGACTAGAGGCTTTAGGATAAATTTTGCCATATAAGTTTATTTGTGTATGTGAATGTGTTTGTCAAGTTTCTCTTTTGCTTCAGCATCACAATCGATCCTTTGCTCTGAGTGGTTGAATAGCCCACAAATACAAATTGCAGCTAAACTCTTTCATTTTTAGAATATTAAAATTTTGTTATCAAAAAGTCAACGCTAAAAGATGAGAACCTTGGGCAATTTCTTTTTCGTTTTCCTCTTCGGTCTTGAAGATCTAAAATGTGATGATTTTTAAGCTATCTTTTTGACATGTTTGTGCTTTATGGATAGATAAAATAGTTAACTTATGTAGTAGCAACCTTCATAATGAAATCACCGACAAACTACTAGCTTATTTTGCAAGCTCTAGAAACTTAGAGTCCTTTGCGACTAGATTTAATGTAAACACTTATATTGCTTAAAGCAGATAAGTCTGCTTTAAGCAATATAAGTGCTTATATAAAATCTAGTCCCTAAAGGACTCTAAGATTAATTTGAATAAAACTTGCTAAAGTAATACTGAAAACAAAAATAATCCTTTCTATACATTATGCATTTTCAACCCGTATTTCTTTTAAATCTCTCATATTTTACATATTTTTAAAATGATTTCTTCCCAATTTCATGCTTATTTTGCATATTCCACCACTCATACTATGATCTGATCTAAAAAAAACCTATAAACCGCACAAACAACTACAACTGTACTGCATTAGGGTACACATTTATGGAAAGAACGAGAATCTTCAGAGCATTTTACATACTACTCATGCTCAACATACACATATGCGGTGGAAAAGGGACTAAAAACAGCAAAAAATTTGCATTCTACATCTTCTTAAAATGTAGTAGCACTTCAACCAAATGCCATTTTACCAACAAAGAGATAGAAGGATATCTCTGAGAGTGAGAATGTATGAAAGAGTTTGGAATATAATCAGAAACAGGATACGTATATCATGGTCTCCACTTTTGAAATATATTAAAAAATTTGTACCATGCTTTATGGAGGTGCTGAAATGAAATATTCGATTTGGCATGACAGCACAAAAGGAGGAGGATACGATGTAATGAAAATAAAATTTGGTGAAAAGGCAAAAAGAACGGACAAAGATGCAAAGTATCTTTTTCGTATATTTATCAGTTTTATTTTTTGTTTTTCAACTTTTTGCCATAGATTCATGCCTGCTGTATAAAAGCTGACTGTTGGGATCCCTAAATATTTTCTATTAATTTTCCTTGCAAAGTTTATCTGACATATGTACATGCTGAAATAAACAAGTAACATTTTGTCGAAAGGGATCATATTTATAACGTGAAATAGATTGAGAATTCTATTTCGATAAGATACCAACCCAAACTTTTTTGTGGAGCAAATGGATTATTGGAAAGGTCGTCAGCATAATTTTTTCAAGTAGGGAAACAAGGACAGTATCAGGCTTGTGGTATTACGATTCAACAAGCTTAAGTCCATTTTATTTATGTTCGATTTATTGGTACTTATATATATAATTTGAGCAACCAAAATGAAATGCGTAGAAAATTCGATAAACAGTCTCTTTCCGAAATAAGATTAAAAGATATGAAGTTGAAAATTTGATACATTAAATGTGAAGGTTGTGACGCAGTATTTTCTGCTTCAAAATATGATATAAACAATATCCTTAGCCTTAATATTACTGTGAACCCTTAAAATGAAAATGACAAACAAAAAAACGTTTTGACTAAGGCGCAGCCCCCAGTAAAACTGCAAATTTGGGTAAAATTTGCAGCCGTCCATCTCAGAAACCTTACGAATATTTGCAAAAAATGTTTGGCCAGAATGAACCTTTGGCTATTGAATCAACTCATTACATTTTGCAAAAAGTTTGTTGCAAAAGCTATTCAATTCAAACAAAATTGCATGTTTTCGTTAAAAAATGTAGTAAATCTCGGAAACTACTTAACGTACCGAGTTGATTTAAGATACGTTTGTTAGATCTAAATTATTTACATTAAATTAACCCATCAAAAATTTAAAAAAGGTTTTGCTAAAAATTTCCTAGAACAAAATGTACAAATTTGATACAAATCAATGTGCATGCTAGATATTTGTTCAGTGTGTGCAAATTACACATTTTGCTCTAGGAAATTTTTTGTAAAAATCTTTTTTGAATTTTTGATGAGTTAATTCAATTTAAACAATTTAGATCCAACAAACGTAGCTTAAATCAACTCCGTACGTTATACCCTATTTCTGAATACATCAAATCTCAAGATTTAAACAATATTTTCAAATCTACTTCGAAATCTTATAGATTTGCCATATAAAATTCAAATCCAGAAGATTTTGAAATTTAGTAGATTTGCCCAAGATCTACATAAAATCTCGTCGTTACATATGGCATACCTCAAGTAATTTTTACTCAGATATTCAGCAAATATCATACAGACACCAAATGTAACTGTCAAATTTGCTTTACGACAATTCAGAAGCACTATTGCAAAAAGCAACATAAATCAAACAGTCAAAAGTGACATTTTCACATTTTTACAATAACAAGCAGAATCTGTTAACTAGACGGAAACGCATTCAAATCTCCTCAATTAAATTTTGTGATTTTGAGTAGATGGAAACAGGGTATTAAGTAATTTCCGAGATTTACTACATTTTTTAATGATTTGTTTGAAATTTGTAATTTGCACAACAAACTTTTTGCAAAATGTAATGAACTGCTTCCATAGCCAAATGTTCATTCTAATTTCGACTTAAAAGACTTTGCAAATATTTGTAATAATTTTGTTTATTCAACATATAAAAATGTAACATTTAATTTTAAAAATAATTTCGTACACATGGCCACGGTGGATGTCCTTGACAAAGTGAATGTTGCACCGTCCACTTTTCAAATAGCGTTTACGACTGTTGGTCGTATGGGAAGGAATGACCAATTAACAATATTGTGGTTTGTTTTAGGACTACAGCCCCTTTCGGGCCTTCGCTTAGGGATAGTATCTCATTATACTTATTGTATTGGCACTCGAGAAGATGATCGGGTCAGTATGTCCTTTTCCTAGCTGCGTATGTCCTTTTCCTAGCTGCGATATGCTCTGATTTTTAAAACATAACGTATCATAACTGAACAGGCTTATAGTCCGTCTGAAGAATCACTTGAGACAAATTACACGGTCACCAACAGGATTTGAACTAGGGTCGTTCGGCTTACAGGATGAACACTCTTGCCACCAAACTCCGCGAACTACAATAAATGATATCTTGCAAGATGCTCATTTTTTTTTTGTTGTTTATCAAACTAAGCTAGTGCCTTCAAAAAATGCTTTCAGAAATAATCGAACGCTGTTAAATTGCACTTATTTTGAGACCAATTATCAGGCCCGATTGCTGGAATCATGTCATCGCCAAATTTTGAGGTTTGAGTGTATCATTTTGTTGGAACTACATCAATAATACTATTTGCAGGAAGCAAAGGTCCAAGAAGAGCTGTAGTGCTACGAAGAAGAAGACATCCACATCCACCACCTAAATTTGCTTAAATTAAAATATTGAAGCTCCATTTAGCATTAATTAATTGTTGATTTCCAATAAAACGGAATGACTAAAACGTATCGTTCAAGTTGATACTGACCATATTACTTTGTGGAGTGTCAACGAATTCTATCATGATAATGAGGTCCTCTAAGTACCCCTAAGCAAAGACTCAAAATGTTCTGCAGTGCTACAAAAAAAAAATGTATCGTTTGTCAAAAAATAAGGAATCTAACCTACCTCATCATTCATAATGCAAGAGATTTTTTCGCTTTGGCCCTACAGCTCCTTTCGGGCCTTCGCTTAGAGACAGTTAGATTATCTCATTAGCTTGATCGAGTATATTGGCACTCAAAAGGTGATATGGTCAGTGCGCCCATCAACCCAACTACGATGCGCTCTGATTGTAAACCAGTACTTATCATAACTGAGCGGACTTGTAGTTTGTCCGAAGAATCACTGGAAACAAACCTCGTTGTCTCCCACGGGACTTGAACCAAGGAACTCTGGCTTACGCAGTGGGTGCTCTAAGCACAACACAACGTGGACTATAAGGAAAAGGTTAGTGTCAATCAAGACCTTAAATGATGGCAAATTTGTGTGTATTTATCATACGAAAGTACATTTTTTGACTGCAGTGTACCATATTCAAATGTTAATATATGCAGCGCCCTTCAAGGTATTTTGTCTTTCAGACATACGTTCTAATCCAATATGTTGACATGCAACCACAATAATGAAGATTCACTTACGTGTCGATCAGGTATGTTCCGAAATTACCGTAAATGCTGGAAATTTTTGTTTGTTTTAATTGTAAATGTCCTTTAACCTTGCTATTTCGTACGAGGTGACCAGTACTCATCAGGAGCTGCCACACCAATTACCTCGGGGAATCTCGACTGCGTGGGTTTCAGAAACCCATATATATGTATATACATATATATATATATATATATATATATATATATATATATATATATATATACATTTATATATATATATAGATATATACTCGTATATATATATATATATATATATATATATATATATATATATATATATATATGTATATATATATATATATATATATATATATATATATATATATATATATATATATATATATATGCTGCAACATGGCAGTACTGGAAGCTCTATCGAGCAATAATGGTGGCAAACCTAAATGTATTTTGTTTAGGGAGTGCTGGTGTCCTAAATGAAAGAATTACATTGTTCCTTCACCCGAATATGCTATTAAATTGATAGCCGAAATGCTCCGGTGAAAGAACAATATAGTTCTTTCACTTGGGACACCAGCATTCCCTAACCAAGTACATTTGTCCTTTAATGTTATTCAATATTTATGTCCATCAGATCTGACCTAGATAAAAGTAAATACATTGCTTTGATAATAATAAGTTAGTTCTATTCAACCCCGTTCAGCACAAGAAGAGTTTTCCTGCTAGGGAGGTTTTGTGAATAATTTAGGAACTAAAGAAAACCCACCAATTTTCAAAAGTTTATCTCATTCAAAGACTTTTTCAATTATATTAAAAGAATTCAAATGTGGTTGAAATTTCCTGCTATATACTGCCCTTTCTTATGCTGTTCTGAACTTATTCTTTGATTTATTATGATGCAATACCAATGTTATAAACGTTTAAATTATTAAATTTTCAATTGGCTACAGCTTTGTCGTTAACAACACGATTGCCATGAATTTATTTATTTGAAGACACTTTTTGATTTTCTGGGGGAGAATTAAAACGTTTTAATGTAATTGTTTAAAAAAAATTGATTAAGAATTGAATTTTGGGGCAAAGAATGCCCTTCTACCTGTGAATACCTACTTATATTTATGATATTTTTCAGATTTCTTGGCTCAAAGATATCCAATCGGAGTTACAAATTCTCAAATCTTCGTGCCGGTTAGTTTAGGATACTTTTAATATCCCTTCTTTAAAGTTATATTCAAGAGCTCCAATTTGATATCTATATTAGTTACTTTTACACTTGTGAAGGTGCAATCCTTAGCCACCTTGCTTCTGAAGCTACAGGGTATGTATAATAAGTAACCGGACTGAGCCTGCCCCGCGCCGTTAAAGCGTCTGCTAACCGGTATCTGGTGCTGTAGTGGTGGTGGGGGTCTAGATAAAGGGTACCGGGCTGCAGCAGTTGCCTCCAAGCGCTTGGAGAGATAGCATCGAGCGGAGTGCGTGTTTAATTATGTCGTCGGAGTGAAAATGGAGCGTACGATCGAGCAACCGAACCAGAGTTTTTTAACCACGTTATTACAGGAGACGAGACGTGGGTTTTTGAATACGATCCTGAGACGAAGCGGCAGAGTTCGGAGTGGCACACACCGACGTCACCACGACCGAAAAAAGCGCGCATGAGCAAATCGAAGGTGAAGTCGATGCTCATTGCTTTCTTTGACGTGAAAGGCATTGTTCACAAAGAGTTTGTGCCACCCGGCCAAACTGTAAACGGCCAGTACTACAGAGAGGTGCTTCGTCGACTAACCACCCGGGTTCGCCGAGTCCGTCCGGAGATTACCGATTCGTGGATCCTCCATCACGACAATGCTCCGTTGCACTCCTGCCTGCTTGTCACCGAGCAGTTGGCCAAACAGTCGAGGGCAAAGTTGCCACAGCCTCCTTACAGCCCGGATATGGCACCAGCGGACTTTTTTCTGTTCCCCAAGATCAAGAGACACCTTAAGGGGACGCGGTTCGGGACTCTGGAAAACGTTCAACGTGCTACGACGAGGGCTCTAGACACCATCGAGGTTACCGACTTCCAGGGAGCGTTCGGGGATTGGAAAATCCGGTATCAGCGTGTTATCGACTCCAATGGGAACTACTTTGAAGATTTCTAAAGAAAAATTGTACATATTTTGCCAATGAAAAATTTCCTGAGGTCAGTCCGGTTACTTATTATACTGACTCTGTATTTGTTCTCTCCATGCCTGACTACTGAGAGAATCGTTTCATGTTTCTGATCCGTACATTAGTTGCCTTCTTAATGAAAATGGTTCTTCAACGTTAGCTATTTGTTAACCGAAAATTATCAATTCATCGCATATATGTATATTTTATTGTTGCTTTCATGCATAACTTTTGGAAGGGGATGGATAGAAAGGTCTTGTTTTCGTCAAATGATACATCTTTCTTTCTATTAGGTTCCATTTACAGGACAAGAAAATCAAATGACAGTAGAGGACTTTTACCATTAAAACAGAAAAATCTCTGACTTTTGCCACGATGTTTCAGCACTGATCAACGCATATAAGGATTTTGATTGTTGGGGTGTCAAATGAAGGGCAACATATTAGATTAAAATGCGTCAGCACAGAATCGAATTCTTTTCAAGGATTCTGTAGATATAAGCAATTCAATGTGGTACATTTATGTCAAGAAATTGAATTTTATTGATCTTTCATACGAAATATGTTAATTAATTGGCGACTCTTCAAGGATTTGATGAAGGTATTGAAACTTCTGATCATGTATGAGGAAAATTTCTACCGGAAATAACCAACAAATGAATTCAAAATGCATAAATGCCACAAGACGATTCAGAGCAATATCATTTGATGAAATTTCATCATTGATTTTATCTTCCACATTTGTCCTGCGCTTACTGATAAACTTATTAAAAGATTCTTCTCATATCCTTAGTGCAAGTGTTTTGCGTGTTTTTATGTTGAAACGGAGAAATTGATTTGGCACTGCTTGCAAACAGTGTCAAATCAATTTTCACATTTCAACATAAAAAAGCAGGAAGATACTGATATGGCACCGCTTCCATAAAATTGATTTCATCCGTTTTAGGGTACTTTGAACTCGGTTTTCTTTTTTAGGGTTTTGTAAAATAATTTTACAAAACCCTACTAGTTTCGCGACCAGTCTGTCCGTCTGTCCGTCTGTCCGTCCGTCCGTCCGTCCGTCCGTCCGTCCGTCCGTCCGTCCGTGTGTCACAGCAGTTTTTCTCGGAAACTACTAAAGCTAGAAACATCAAATTTTGTGTGCAGGTGTGAAGTGGTGATCTCTTCAAAGTTCAAATACAAAAAAAATTTTATAAGGTATTTAAGGGGGGTCTCCCCATATAGGAGAGTGACCCCCCGAAAAAAAAATTTCATTGAAGGTAGCCGATATGGGTATCAAATGAAAGGTCTTGATGAGAACTTTTCAAAACAGGTCTTAGTTTGGCAAAGTTTGCTTCGAGGGGCGCACAGGGAGGGGAAATACACGAAAAATTTGTGTCCCCCCCCTCGCGATTGGACACCTGTGATCCGAAAAATCTGAAAAAAATCAGGGATGTAGGCCTTGGTGCGTACAACAACAACAAATACGTGAGAAGTCGCAATTCACTTTACTTTGTTAGTAATAGTATGATTTATCGATTTTATGTTTTCTTGAATAAAATCTTAACGGTACCCTTAAATTCAATGAAATTCAGTACGTAGATGTCTATTCATAAGATTGATCTATCCTGAAAGTTTCATAAAGATTAAATCATATTTAGCGAAAATTTAGCGGTTTGAATTTTCCTGTTTTACTATGGAACAATATGCGCTGCATGTATTACTATGGCAACATATGGCTATGGAATAACATGCGCTTTTTACCGACTCAGACACTACAGTTTTGCTAGGATTTGCATGAAAATTTCAGGAATGATAGGTGTCATGTATATCTTTGAGAATCGGTTCAGCTAGTAGTATCAGTAATCGTAAAACAAGATAGTGGCTGTTTTAAATGCGAAGATTGAATAATTTGTAGTTATTTTTTCCCAACTTCAACGTTTAAGGTGCATGCTTTGATCACTTGATTCAATTTAATGAATGACTGAAGATGAGTACCTACAATCAATGCTCATAAGTGAAATAAGTCAAGGAGGTGGGAGAGAGCTCCTAGCAAAAGGGTTTTGTAACCATTCTAGGATTCGAAAAAATTGGCCATGAATCGATGATTTCAGCACAGGAGAGTGGCCCCTGAAAAAAAAATTCATCAAACGTAGCCAGTATGAGTATAAAATGAAAGTTTTCATGGGAGCTTTTCAAAACAGTTGTTAAACTGTCAGTTTTTGCTACAGTGGGGGCACAGGGGGGAAATACATGAAAAATGTGTTTCCTCCGTCGCGGATGGACATCTGAAATAATTATCAAGGGAGATATTTATGAGTATAACAATACCAAAAACCTCAAAAGTCGAAATTCATTGAACTTTGTTAAAAATATTATGATCTTCGTATTTCATATTTTCTCCAATAAAATTGTCTTTGACATGTTTCTTGATTTGATTCGATCTGGTGACTGCATTTTATAAATTGAATACAAAACCCTTCTGACATGAGCGTAGGTCTGTTTACCCAACTTGTTTTTTCCAAAAGTGTGATATTTTTGACTGAGTGATGATATATCGGCTGCAGCCTTATCAGCTCTTTCATTTGTACGTCGAGCGACTACTGCCGCAACTCATTTGGCAGCTCAGGTCGCATTAGTCCATTGTACGTGGCAAACAGTGCCAAATCAATTTCCCCGTTTCAACATAAAAACTTCCAATATGTACGCTATTATAAAAGAAATAGGGAGATACTGATATGGCACCGCTTCTATATGATTTATTTCATCCGTTCTAGGGTATTTGAACTCGGTTTTCTTTTTTTTTTTCTAAAAGTGTTTTTTTTTTTTGACTGAGTGACGATATATCGGCGGCAGCCTTATCAGCTACTGCCCTGATCCCTAGGTACTCACAGCTTATTTCGGCTCATCCTACCCTTCTTCAGTTGTGCGTCGAGCGTCCATAGGTCTGGGCCAAGAACAAGGTCTTCAGTAGCATCGGATGTAATTCCATTTTTCAACAGTTTTTTTTTTCTTATCATCGAGCAGACTTTGATCTGGCTGGTAGTCCCTCAAAATCTGCATCAGCTATTCTAGAGCTTGGAAAAATAATTCCAATGCTTCCAGAATATATGCTCATCAAGCGGAATCAAAAGCGTTCCTGACATCAAACGTCACTATTAATATGATCTGCTTAAGTGACCAGTTGGCAGCTTCTGCAATTGTGTCATTTGTGAAGCGTCCTGCTCCAAACCCATACTTCCATGGCGATAGATCTTTAGAAGAATTCATTGCCTCAGTAAAGGTTACCTTGAATAACTTCTCGAGCACTTTCTCGGCCTTGCCTAGCATAATATAGATAACGGGTGTAATGCAGACGACAGCTCAAGTTTTTCTTTCTCCTTACTAATCACCACAAGCTTCGTTACCTTCTAAAGGTTCGGGAAGAACACTTTCATACCCGAATCTGTGCTGAGCAGTAATTTAGGGTAAAGATGATAGACAAGCTGCATTACCTCAACTAGAACGTTAGCTGCACTTGCTTTTTTTTGTTTTCATGGATGACATTACCTGCTCTACTTTTATCCTTGCGAAAGGCAGGCGTCTAACTGGCGTTTCTTTACGGACTGCATCAATACGGACGGAATGTGTGGAGAAAAGAAATTAAGCGATATCGTTCCCCTTTTGTACTTCACATAATCGGGTTTTCCATAGAGCGCCCAGCTTATGCATAACTGGTCTATAGCCCTAATCCTTGTTTGCATCATTTACGAGATATTTCTAGCATCGAGCCTTAATCTAGCCTGAAACCTTACGCAGCACTTTTTTGGCCGTCGGGTAAGCTACTAGCTTGGTGTTTTCCTCCCCTATTCAAATCAGCTGGGAGTATCAGTGAGTGATAATCGTTTAATCATAATGGAAATAAATCAGAAAAAGAAATTAAATAGCGATTTGTTTATTTTCTCATTACCTAGAGTTTTAATTAAGATCTCTTCACAGCAAGTTCTAATACTGCATACAAGTATTTATTTTGGGAAAAATGTAGGCCTGAGGAAATAAAGGACGATTTTGCAAACTCTGATACACTATTGAAAGCCCTTGTTCCAAAACTCATAAATAATCATACTATTGCGCCTTTTTTGTGGTTGGGAGGGGAAGATTATCTATGCCCTAAGTGAGGTTACCATTCACGTACGACATTTAGACCACTCATTGAACACCTCCTCTATCAAACTGAGAGCCTCGCCTGGAACTGTTTGCTACAATAGATCATGCTAAGCCCCGCAAACATATTGAACGCCTTGAGGCGAATAATCAGAGCCAAGCTAGACAATGATGAATTTGATACAATGGCAATGATGAATACTATACAAACATGAGCTGCATGACAAGCTCAACGATTGTAAGACTGCGGAAGTTTCAATGGGCTGGGCACATAAGATGTACGGATGAACAATGGATATCCAAAAAGGTATTTGGTGGAAGAACTGAATGGGACTAGTGAGAAAACCGAGGAAACATTGACTGACTCGGTTGACGAAGACAGGCCATCGTTGCTTGGGCTTTGAAATTTGAGGAAGTGGTCAAGGGACCGAGACAGTACGAGGCACTTTTTGCAGAAATTGAAGGCCCAATAGGAGCTGCAACGCTCCGAAAAAGAAATTCTACGCTTTAAAGCATCTTCAAGTTGAGGGATGCCTGCTCTAGTAGGAGAAGAGGGAAGAAAAGGTATTGTTAAAAACTGATCCCCTAACCTCGACATCTTAGCTACTATGATCTTTTTTTACAGTTTGGGATTGCTCAGACATAATCGGTCAAATAGACCTATTCGTCAGCCAATTCAGGTATCTCTTCAATTAGGCTCTTATGCGAAACCTCTTTTGATGATGCAAACCTCAGTATTTCTCTTCTATATGAAATGTTTTTGGTACAGCTCCTTGCTGAGAATGTCAAGATCTGAGTTCCCCTACGTTAGCCAGAAGTTGACTCACAGCCAAAAGCCTGAAGCACCTCTAGCAACTATTGCCCTGATTTGCTCATTGAAGCTCAGCAGCCCTTGGTACGTTACTGATTAGTTTTAATTCAACCACTATTTCTTTAGTACTGAATGTCTTTACTCTTGAGATTCTCGTCCTTACCACTTTTCTTCAGTACTAGGCTAAACCCGCGAGTGGTCATCTAGTTTCTCATCTAGCATATTAGCATACCTAGTTTAAGTTGCACCTGTTTCACAATACCCCTTAGAACTAGTGCTGTGACATCACCCGCATGGCCGATTAAGTGCAAATCATCCGGTAGCTCTAGTTTCAGTAGCTCCTCATATGATATGTTCTACAGATCTGGACCCTTTAGCAACATCAGGTCTAGCTTCCATCCTTTGTCAGGCCAGCATTTTTTTCAAAAGCAGGCTTCAATCTTTCGGGTAGTGCCCCAAAGGCCACATAAGATATTCAGGAACTTGAAAATCGATCTTCAACGGTTTCAGAAAGGATAGTGGTGCTGAAGTTGT
Source organism: Odontomyia ornata (assembly GCA_963969285.1). Taxonomy (NCBI): domain Eukaryota; kingdom Metazoa; phylum Arthropoda; class Insecta; order Diptera; family Stratiomyidae; genus Odontomyia; species Odontomyia ornata. The sequence continues at coordinate 240,698,410 of OZ017742.1, forward strand.
TCCAACCATCAAATGTCACCCACAGCCTGTCACTGAGTGCACTTATCTACCTCTGAATTTTGGACTGCGCTCACTATCTCTACAATTACATCATTTGCAGAGAGTCCTACTCTTAAGCTGTACTATCGAGTTCCCAGAAGGATGAATTGAGTCTTCCCTTGATGAGTTTCTCCATCATGTTCTCAGCTAGCTCTAGCATGCGTGACGGGGGTATATAGACACTAGTCCGTACGAGTCTCGCTACTTGCCAACGTTCCGGGAAGACACCTTCCTGCAGGTAACTGTCAAATATACTGAGAAGCAAGTCAGGATGGGTAGTGAGAAGTGCATGAACTATTGCGTCCATTTTTTCTGCTTCACATATGTAGGACTTACGTGTGGTATGATGCTTTCACATAAAGAACCAGTGGCTAAGACCCCACAGATCCCTGTTCGCATTGTCCCCTAGATCTTGCCAACAGTGGCTTTAGTAATATTAATAATTTTGTAGAGCAAAGAAATTGCTTGTATACTGCTAACTGGTTGTATGCCTCATCTTTGTCCCGTACCCGTCGAGCTTCACGTAGAAGCTTGTCTTTGGCTTTTCAGTGATTTTAGTTGACTATGAGTACACTGGAGATGTCGTGCTGGGTTTTCTAACGAAATATAAAAGCGCCACAAGCAGACGTGCCAGTGTCTATAGCTGAGTTCACCATGTCTTAAGTTACTAGCTCCTCAGTCCCTTGCAAATCACCCACCAACAGTGGTCTTGTCATGAGCACCTCGACAAACATTCATCTTCTCAATGTTCCCCCCAATCGTGGAAGTTCGAGAGCATGGACGTTGGGAGGCAGCATCAGGGATCTCAAGCCGTATGTTCTCATGATCACTGGCTGTGTAGTTCTCGAATACTCTCCAATTGTGTACCCCTCCTCCTAGGAACTCCGAAGCAAATGTCACGTTGGGTCTGATTTTCTCAAAGTCCATACCGCAGAAAGTCAGTGTTCAGCACAATGAGTCCTATCCTGGCCGCTATTACGGATATTTTTCCCCCTAAGAATCAGTTTGGAGCATGCCCTGTACAATTGCTATGGCATTAAAGTTTGCTCATGGTCATCCGCTTTCAAGACAGGATCCTCTATAGCATTAAAATTAGTTTAGAAAGATGATATCGGTTCGTTCGGATTTAGGTATATACTAAAGTATGTAGTCTCTGAATAATGAACCCATACAAAACCATCCTTCCATCGATAGCTCCCCTCTAGGAAATCTGCAGTGTTCCAAACCTAGATCGCATCAGTACCAGTTTCCTCAGGATATCATGGTGACGAATTTTCGTTGTGGTGGTGCTCACTCAGCACCAAAATGTCAGCTTTCATCGCTCTCGCAAACCTCTCAAGCAGTTTCTGGACAGCTGCACTGCGGTTAAATTTACATGTAGGATACGGGTTATCAACGTTCTAAGTCTTCTTTGGCTAGGGCTTTCTGGAAAACACCACACATTCCTGATCTTACAAAGTGCTTGAAATCCGGTCTTGAAGCAGCAACCTTGCAAGGATACAGTTTGCCTCCCACGTACACTTTTCTTTTATGTCCCAGGTTACTACATTTATAGCAAAGGGGACTCCTATCGGGTCGCTTGAATCTCAAGCTGTGAAGGGATACTGCTCTTCGCCGTACCCTGCACAACCCAACCCAACCTTTACACAGAAGTTGTTCGGCGTCCTTGTCAGTCAGGTCGATGATGGCCATATATTGTTCCCTATTGTTTCCTGGTGTCTGCCTTGATTCAAGTCTGCTTACGTTAGGGGAGCATCCAAGTAGGCCATTGAAGACTTGGAGATGTGGATGTAGCAATTTTACGTTGTTATATCGTGTAAGCTTGAATAAATGTAATTATCTAAACGTATTTACGATCTGTTAGATTTTCTACATAACAGCAAAAAAGGGTAATACAACGATTACCCATCTAGTCAATTTGGTTATTTTAGGATTTTTTCAAATTAGAGAAAGAATCTGCATCTTGAATCAACCCTTTTATATCAAGCTCTGTTATATAGAATAGAGACATGCTAATCATGTAAATGAAATACTTATATCCTTTGGCTCTAATTGAAGCATTCAATTTAGATACTTTTAAAGTGTTCCTTTATACTGTTTAAAAAAAGCTTGAAATTAATATTGACGTTTGCGAGTTCGAGACTTTTTTATAAGAACGCAAATTTTTCTCCATAGAATCCGCGATTTTATAACAAGTTTATGGTGAAACCAACTGCTATCGATTGGTTCGCAATTTGCTCTGAAAACTTAAGTGAGGAAACTCATTTCGTAAGCATTCGACATTTTTGCGGATAATCTTTGATAATTTCAAATTTTTCAAACTTACCAATTTGATCCAAGAAGCAATCCCCCCCCTTTTCACCTAAAACAAAATATTGAATTTTTCTAAGCAACATATAACATAGTAATTGCTAATTACTTGTGTACATGAAAATTTTCTTTCAAGTTACGAGTACATAACTCTAATTGTAGGTTAGTATTTGTATTAAGGTCATGACACTCACAAAGTTCTTATTTAATCCTTCTCATTCATAAGACTCTTGAATTTCAATGGCCTCCAATTTGCCACCCTTCATCGTACAAAGCAAAGCACCGTTTGCAAACATCTTAAACTATGCATGAGCTATGGAAGCACAATCTGCACTGTATTCAAGACCATTGTTACGTTTGAAGGAGCTCTACCTACTTAAGCGAAAAAAAATATTATTTGCATCAACACACACTTACAGTATACAAGTGGCCTGCTCCAAGCACGAGGTCCTCCAGCGTAATGAGTTAGGGGGAGAGAGCAAGTAATTTCCGTGTATTTGGCTTTTTTCACTCGTTGCTGATTAAGATCTCTCAGGCGTCTTTTTTTGGATATAGCTCCGGCCATTTGATTGTACACGGCTCTGAGAAAATGTCGGTCTCGGTCGTTGGTGCCAAAGCTGGGCGTGAAATATAGCCATAGAAATATACAAACAGGACCATAGTGAAGTTTGCTGGTTACGCCATTCAACGTCAACTTGAACCTGAGGTTAAGTTTAAGGTTACACCCAAATCGTATGTTCATGCAATACTGAATTATAATAATGTTCGCAAACGGGAAATTAAAGGGAAATTATAGAGGAACACACGCTTTAATAAGGGTTCTTTGATTGTCGGCTTGTTTCAAAAAGATTCAGCATGAAGGTGTCATAAAAAATAGCAAAAATGAATCTTGAAAAGTAGTTGAGATTAGTCACGGATTTGTTTCGAGTTAATGAAAATCGTGCCAGGATTGATGGAGGCATGGGAAATTAATTCAAATTTTATTGAGAGTATTTGACTTTTCATGGAGTATTCAAATTTACTGATTTATCGGTCACGACATTCACTCGTTGGCGTGATGATTTGTACCTTGAAAAAGAATTTCTAATCAAATTTATCATGGTATATATAGTTTGATCAGCAACTGAATGAAATCGGAACATGTTTTCTTACTTTGTTATCAATGAATAAATTAAGCGAAAAAATTTCAATAGGTACTATGTCGACATTTTCCTTCTGACCTATGTTAAAAGAGCTTTGTATGTGAATAGCATTCTATGGTCAAGAGAGCAGCAAGAGAGTATGTACATATATGGTTGTTTTTCTAACAAAAACCTCATCGCTTTTTTCAACTCAATATAATAAACCCACAAGCTTCCAAATCAATTAATCCTAGGTATCATGAATGCAGTTATAAAATTTTCTCACTGCGCGAACAGTAAAATAGGTTTGCTGAATTTCCCTTGAAACACTTGAATCGAAAAATCTAGCAAAATATTTCATTCATAGATGTCACCTTATCTGCTATTGGCTACAACGATATTTGCGATGAATATTTGTGGTGTATGTGGTGACACTTAGTTCCAAATATTACTCTTCCTTAGAATGGGTTCTGTTCTATATTCAATTTAGCAATCAGGATATGGGTGTATTGAGAATTCGGTTCCAAAGTTATTTTAGATCAGGTATGTGTACGCTGGTGGACTCACTGTACCATTCACAGGAAATCTATTTCTGTGATAGATTTTTGGGTTTTGTTATAAAGTTTGTTTATTACGGAAATATTTTTGAAATGCTTTAACTTGCAAACTGAAAAGAACAATTTAAGGAAATTGTGTGAAATTCTAAAAAGAAGAAACACGATATCTGCTTTATCATCAATTCGACGATAGATTTAACTAAATGAAAATCGATTTTCTGAGTAGGAAGAGGCAGAAAATTTTATTTTAATTATGATTATTTCATTCCCCTCACTTTGGGATGTATGGATCTAATTTTTATTTTTTTTAGAATCCGCTGTATTGGGTGAACAGCCGCATTTTAACTGATAAAAAAGTTCCGTTGGCATGATTAGAGAAGATGCTACTTTTTTCGAAGATACAGATCGATGGAAGAGAACTTGAAACAAATCCTACTGTATCAAATAAGATAAATATCAGCTGTGCATTTATTTTTAGCCAGCGTGCAGACTAATTGCCTTATTACAAGTTAGTCTAGGAACTATAGAATTAATGCAAAGTCAAGATAGAGCGGATCAACAAGTTGGTTGGACATACCTACACTCATGTCAGAAGGGTTTTGTACTCAACTTACGAAATACAGTCATCAGCAACGAAAACTCATAAAGTCAAGAAAAATATCCAAGCGATGTACACATTTAAAAGAAAATCCATTGTGCCTCCATTTTCACCGATCGCCATTTTGTTGCAAATCAAACAAAAATCCCTCAAGCCATGAATTCGAAAAAAATATTTATGCTATTGATCTTATCTAAAAATTTTAAGAAGATCAAATCAAAACTGCAATGTCTAATTTGATAGAAAGTCCATAAAATGCCAAAATTGTGTGCTATTGTTGTTGGAATTGGAGAAATTTCAAATGGCAGCAACTTCCGTGAATATGATTTGATTTTCATCAAACTTACAGAGTATTAGGACCTTTTGTAAGGTTACCTAAATATCGAATTTCGTTGAGTTTAAGGGGGCTGGTCACATGAATTGTATGGGTGAACAACGGATATCCAAAAACGACGAAGACAGTTCATCGCTGCTCGGATTTCGAAATTGGAGGACGCGGCCAATGGAACGAAACAGTTGGAGGCGATATTTGAAGGAAGCGAAGGCCCAAGAAGGGCTCTAGTGCTAAGAAGAAGAAGAAGGGTGTTCATGCAATTTTATTGAAGAAAATGTAGTATTCGAAAATCAGCGGATTTTGACTTTTAAGGTATAATTTTTATTGTGCTCATAAACAACTGCCTCCACAATTCTTTCCAGATTTTTTAGATCATAGATGTCCAAATCACGAGGGGGGCTAAAACATTTTTCGTGTATTTTCCCTCCCTGCGCGCTCCCTCGCAACAAAAAAAAATCCAATTTAAGACCAGTTTTGAAAAAGCTTTTATTAATACCTTTCATTTGATTCCATATTGGCTGCGTTTGATGAGCTTTTTTTTCCAGAAGCCTCTTCCCTATATGGGAAGACCCCTCTTCAATATCTTATAATTTTTTTTTAACTTTGAATAGGCCACCAATTTACACCTATATATAAAATTTGATATTTCTAGCTTATATCATTGGCGAGAAAAAATTCTGAGACACAAAGACACAGACGGGTGGACAGACTCGTTGTGATTTTAGTTGGGTTTTTTAAAATTATTTTACAGAAGGAATTCTTCCTTCAAACTCATAAAGCGAAAACGAGGGAGGACACGGGTTGAATCGCAACATGCTGTGGTCCTTTGCCAGGTTAAGGAGCTTAATGCTCTGGACGGTGCTGTCTCGAACGCAGAGAGCAATCTGCTCGTTGGGGGAGACTTCAACGCAAAAGCAATCGAATGGGGCATGCCTCAAACGGATCCGTGGGGAAAACGAATCCTGAAAATGCCAGCCAGGACGGCACTGGTCGCGCTAAACACCAGAAATACGCCTACTTTCCGCCGTGTTGGTTGTGAGGGAAGCATACCGGACGTGACATTCGTCTCGGAGTATTAAAGAAATACTCAGCCGGTGATCATCAGTGTACTCTGTTTGAGATCAGCGATGTTTTCGCCCGACGTCCGTGCTCTCGGCTTTCTACATCTGGATGGAATATCGGAAGGATGGACGTCGAGAGGTTCGTTGAGGTGCTCACAGCAGGTGAGCCTCTGCAGGGAGCTTCGGAGGGGACCAAAAAACTGGCAGATCAAGATGTGGTGAACTCAACTATGAGCATCATCACGACTACTTGCTACGCTTCTATGCCCCGTCAATAGCCCCGGCACAGCAAACCCCCAGTGTACTGGCTGAAAAACGAAGGGAGTGTCACAAGCTTCGACGTGAGGCTCAACGAGCACCGTGACGAGGCAAGCAAACGGGTGGCAGCAATCGGTTGGGGGATCGCTTTTCTGGCACTAACTCTCCCCTTCTCTCCTCCCGCCAAAAGAGGGATCCCCCAGCTTGAAGGGGCCTCGCAGCGCAACAAAACGAGACCTGGCCCGAAGTAATGTGTCTCAGGTTGACAAAGGAGGTGTTTAGTGGGTAGTCCAGTCGCCTTCTTGCGAGCATGGGAGTCCCACACTCTGTGCGTAAATGGGCATTCACCTCCCTACCACAAAAAAAGAAGAAAAAAGGGTTATGATGGAACCGCATCTATGAGAGGAGAATTCAAAAGCTATACAGTTGTTGTGTGGAAAACATGTATGTATAGTAACAGTCAAGACCTTAGTAACCTCACTTCGTCAATCCAAAAAAGCTGGTGATTTGTTCAAGAAATACATCTTTACATCTAACTCTCGTGCAAAACAGATTCGATCCTAAAATTTTGTGAAACAGGATGGGCAGAACATTTGGCACTGGAATGTATTCGTTCAGGCAATAGATGAGAAGAAGATCAAATCTGGTGGTGTATAGCCGAATGCGTTGCTTACATTCATTCATATATCTTTAACAGTTTTTAGATCGATCTTCAACTTGACCAAACATTTTAGTTTTTTCCTGCATAATGAGGACTACGATTTCATTTGCGAAGGAGCTGCTGAAGCTTTCTGTTGTCAATTTATCTTCGTTCCGTTCTTGGATTAGAGCTGGAGTCGAAATTTCTGGAACCCTAGACTACAAAACGTAATTCCAGCAATATGTACGGGACTCGGCGTGTTGTAAAAAAAACCGCTCATATATTTGGCCAATGGTCTAATTAGCAAGGTTATTATTTTTAAGAAAAGAGAACTCCGATGCTTAAACTTTTACAAAAACTTCATTTTTAATTACAGGGATTGTTCAAATATTCTTCTGAATAATCAGCTGAAAAATTTATTTGCGACGAATCATTCTATCTAACAATACACCACTTTATGCAAATCAGTGCTACATTACCCGTAACACTAGTTTCAAGTGAACAATCATTTCAGATACTACAAAGGGTAAAAACCTATTTGCGCAACAAGACAAGATATCGACGATTGAATGGATTAGCTCTCCTTAATATTCATAGAGATCTAGATATCACCAGGGATCAAATATTGTATATCACAGCCAAAAAACATCGATATCATATTGAAGCTATCTAAAGTTAATTTTGACAGGTCAATACATATAAATATTTTTGGGTATTCAATTATTTTGTGTATTTGATATCAGCGGGCTAACTCTCTTTTTTCATGAAAATCTGTCGGGCCTTGCTTATTTAAATGAGCAAACATGTTCGATTCCTTTGAGTCATCTTCAGTATCTAAGGGATGGGTTAAGCAGGTAGGTACTAAATTGGGTCTGATAGTGGGATATTAACTTTTTGTTTTTTTCGGATTGTTAGTTCTCTGTTTGTTTTGCTTCATCTCGGTTCCGTTTTCGTCGAAGAGTGTGGTGTAGTACTGAGAAAATTGCGTCTCAATTTGTAATAAGTTGTTTGTTGATAATGTTGCCGTTTGTTTTTCTACGTTCATATATTTCAAACCTTTCTTCGATGTCAAATCTCGGTCCTTTGCTTTATTTTGTAGCAATGTCATAGGGTTTGTGCTCGTGTCTGGTTCGTGCGCGTGGTTTCATAGGTGCGTGTTTTGTCGCGAGTTTCCGCGTTGTTCTTTTTATGTATACCATGTTGCAGTCCTTGCATGTCAGTTTGTATATACCGCTGCTGTCGTGTATGGATGTGTTATTCAGTTTTGGTTTCAGATTGTTTCCAATATTGTTGTTAGTTTTGAATGCAGTTTGTAGTTTGTATATCTTAAGGAAGTTTGATTGTTTGTATGTCTTTTTGCCTACGTGTGTTTGCAAAATTCACTGTTGGTCGCTCTTATGCATTCCAGTCAGTTGATGTTACTGGTTTTGTTTGTACGGTGTAACAAGTTTGTCAATTTAGCAGGAGTCATGGAGATGTAGTCGATCCTTTGCATCATTGATCTGAAGCTGCTAGTTTATGTTGTGCAGGGTGGTTAGATGTTACGTGTATGGTATGATGAGTTGTTGTTGGTTTTCTGTATATTTTACAGTATAATCGTCTTTATTCACGTATCAAGGAGAGATGAATTATTCGTTTGTTTCTTTTTCTACAGGGAAATTTATGTTTGGATGCATTTCATTCATACAGATAATTAGTTCACCTTTTTATTTTCTTGTGAGTAAATAATGATGAAATAGTCATCCACATATCGTCTGTAAAATATTCCATTGCATCTTTTGACAATTTTGGGTATAAAAACTTCTTCCAAAGATTGTAAGAATATTTTTGACATTATTGAGAACATTGGATGCCTCATTTCTAGACCATCCTTGGCAATGTATAAATGTGTTATTATTGAGCCTCAAATAGTTTAGGTTAATTGTGGTCTTTATGACATTGAATAGTGGATCGCTGAATTATCGGCTGTTATTGAATGAATGTTCTTTTTCGCGTGGTCAGTGTTCCATCGACGGATATAGACGTTCTTGTTTCGTTATGTCTAGTGATAAAATTAGGCAAAAGTCAACGTTAGAGAGGTGGTAGAATTTGTTAGAGCGCGGCTGTTCTTTAGTGTATATGTGTCGTTGAAGGGCATGAAATCAGCTAATATCGGTGCCAAGTACCGTGTTAATTGATTTGCAGAATCTGGGCGGTAATTGGTAGCAGGCCGGAAATGGATATTGTGTTTGTGGAGCTCAGGTTGGGATACGAAATGGTAAACAAAGACCCTGATGAAACTTGCGTGGTGATTTGTCAAAGATTAAATTTATTGTCATATGATACAGGCAGGTAGGTACACATAGTTTGTCATAGATGCTGCTAGTAATAATTAAAATGCATTATTTTGATATTAATCCCAACATCTCTACTTATCAAAATAATCTAAACTTTCGTACATATGTATCTTATCAGAGCTAATAGAAGCAAATCATCAAATATATAGTAATCTATTAAACAATGCTTTGAATACCTAACCTCTGTACAAAATCGTTTTGTTTTACGCTACTTACTCTCTTGGTCAGCAAGTCTGCCGGCATTTCAGATGTTGGCAGGTAAACTATCTTAATGAGATTGTTTGCTACCGCTTCTCGAACAAAATAATGGCGCACATCTATGTGCTTGTTTCTTTGATGAAATAATGGGTTTTCTGACAACTTCTGAGCACCTTGATTATCATCATACAATATAATTACATAATCACAACTGCCTACAATTTCACAAAACAAGCTTCTTAAATAAATAGTCTCTTACCGGGCTTCCGATATCGCCATACATTCAGCCTCAGTACTTGACAAAGCTATAGTGCGTTGTTTTTTACATTCATATGAAATAACGGTTCCTGACAGTTTAAAGTAGAAACCTGTGCAAGATTTCTTACGTAGAGTGTTCGAGGCCCAATCTGCATCAACAAAACCTTCCAATTTACAATTATCTTTGCTAAAAATTGGCCCATACGATTTAGTTTTACATAAGTATCTTATGTTGCATGTTTCCAATCAGTATGGGAATAACAATTATTAAATTGGCTCAAGTAACTCACGCTATAAGAAATATAGGCGCGAGTTAAAACACTTAAGTACATTAAGCCACCTTTTAATTGCTGATATGGGTATTGCTTACAAACAACTACACCTTTTTCTAGTTTTAGATTACTTTCAATGGGAGTATCAACAACATTACAGCTTGTCATATTAAATTTACTTAAAATATGATCTACAAACTTTTCTTGATCTAAGGAAATACAACCATTGTCAAACATTTTTAACCTCACACCCAAGCATTGTTTTAATTGCCCCAAATCCTTAATTTTAAATTTTGATATTGGATTAGTTTTTAATTTGTTAATAATGTTACTACTGCTTAAAAAGCTGAAAAATCATCTACAAAAATTGCTATTATGATCTGCTCCTTTTTACATCTTTTTATATAGTGACATGGTTCTAACTTTGACCTAACAAAATTCAATTTTACTAAACAATCATTTACTCTTTCATTGCAAGCCCTGGCTGATTGTTTTAAACCATCAATTGCACGATTCATTTTGAGAACACAATTTTCTTCACAGTTCAAATTATGTGGCACTTGCATATAGTTATTTTCATGTAGGTAACCATTTAGGAATGCTGTAGTTATATCTGAGTGAGTAATTTCAAAGTTTAGTTTGACACTTAAAGCAAATAAAAGTCTTGATGTTGAGTAACGAAGCACTGGGGAGTATGTTTTACTGCAGTCCATGTCTTCTTTTTAGGAGAAAACGTTTTGCGACCAGTCTTGCCCTATACCGCACACGATTATTGCTTTTTTTGAATACCATACCTTTCTACTGGCTTTCTCCTGCATTTAGTGTCCAGCTCCCTCTGAACTTCATCCTCTATGATAGGCTCTTCTTCAGCCATAGATTGATAAGAATCATATTCGGAAATCGATGACTCACAAAAGCATAATGGATCATTTGGATCTGAAACTGGATTTGCTGATAAACTTTCATCATCTTCTAAGTTTTCATCGTTCTCTGAATTTTCTTCATAATTATCTGCTATTATCCGAGCTGTGTTTGACCCCGTTTTCTCCATTACAATAACATCTCTACTTGTAGTAATTTTTTTAGTTTTTTGGTTATATAATCTGTATCCTTTTACGTAATCTGGATACCCAACTAAAATCAATTTGTCAGCCTTCTTATCCCATTTTTGTCTTTGTATTTTGGGAACATGCACCATTACCTTACTGCCAAAAATTCTGACGTGGCTTAGGTCTGATTTCTCACCTGTTACCTCTTTAAAGGCGTCATCATACCTAAACTGACGGCTGGCTTTCGTTTCTTTAAATAAACTGCAGTATTAACTGCTTCAGCCCAAAAACTTTTGTCGAGGTTCGCTTCAAACAACAAGCATCTTGCTCGTTCAACTACAGTTCTGTTGAACCTCTCTGAGAGCCCATTCTGCTTTTGAGTGTGAAGATTGGTCTTCGGATGGACAATACTAACTTTTTTTAAGTAAATCTCCATCCCTCGCGAGCACCTCCATTGTCGGTCCTCAATATTCTTATCTTGTTTCCGGTTTGATTCTCCACTAATCCTCGAAATTCTTTGAAATGCTGGAACACCTGGTTCTTTTCCTTCAAGAAGTAGACAAAAGTCATTCTGCCGACATCATCCACAAACAGGAGAAAATACTTTGCCTGACCAATTGACTTAGTCTCCATCGGCCGGCATATATCTGAGTGTACTGCATCCAGTAGTTTTTCACTTCTATGGTTAGCTGATGGGAAAAGGGAAACGTGCCTGTTTTCCCTCGCAGCACACTTCACAATTCTGTATTGGTATGTCAGCTTTCTTGTCAAAAAAAACTCCTACTACAGCACCTTCTTTCATTTTCTGCAAGGACTTACAATTTATATGTCCTAACCTTCTATGCCATGTTGACATCGCCGATAATGAATTCTCGAATTTTTTTGTGTCTAACGTGTTCACACCATTTACTAAATTCGCTGTACCAATGAGCTCATTCACTTAGTTGTATATCAAACAAACATTCTTTTTGAACACTACTCTATTGCCATTAACTTTAAGTTGGCTTACGGACAATAAGTTTGTCGTGAGATTAGGTATTTACAATACATTCTTTACAATCACATCATACTGAGAACTGTTTACGCATGTCGTTATTTGTATTTCACCAATACTAACTATAGGCACCGTCGTTTGATTTGCCACTACGATTTCTTTGTTTTCGTGCACTGGTCAGAGTTGGAATAAACAATTTTGATTTGATGTCACTTCTCAGATTTGGAAGAAACAATTTTGATTTGACATCTTCTGTGCTATAACAGCCGTTGAAAAATGCCGCACTAAAAACATTCAATTGTTTATTTGCTTTTAATTAAGGACACTTATTTTTTTTAATGGCCAATTTTCTTGCAATTATAACACTTTATTTGTTTACTGCTGGCTGACATATCATATGACGTTGACATTTGTTTGCGGTTAGTGTTGCCACTTTTTGGCTGCTTTTGTTTTGTCCAAAATGCAGAGTCCGTACCGGTAGTGCCAACCTCCGAACACATATCAAATAACTTTGTTTTTATGACGTCAGCGTTAATGGCGATTCCAGAATGTTCTATCGCCATTGAATGAATACTTATTTGGGGGTCCAGCCTAAAGTAATGATCCAATCTACTCGTCTGCGATTTTAAAACCTGTCCCCTTCAATTTATGTGCTGTCTCAACCATTTGAGATGGATAGGATGTCATGGATTCACAGTTATCGAGACGTATTGAAATCAATGTTCGAAGCAAACTTATTTTTCATTGATATCCCGTGTCATCAAATAACTGTTTCAATTTATTTCTCACACTGTCAACTGTAGTTTCACTCTTGATATGCACATATAACGAACAGTCAATAGTCATTACGAGTTTAATTTTGGCTTTCTTCATCTCGGTTTCATTGATAGTCGCCGGCACATTTTCAATGTCAATACCCTCAACGTAAAAAAAAATTGCTTGTTGCGAACGCCCAATAGTCATAACTTTTGCGTCCTTTGATTTTTGGCATATTTACTAAGTACCCCGACGCCGACATTATTACTTCCGCACAATAAAAATAATTGATATTTTGTTAAAATGGAACTGAGCCCATATCCTAATGAAACTCGCGTGGTGGTTTGTCAAAGACTAAATTTATTGTCATATGATACAGGCAGGTAGGTACACATAGTTCGTCATAAATGCCGCTAGTAGTATTTAAAATCCATTACTTTGATATTAATCCTAACAGACGCCACTAATAATTTCCAAGCAGACTCATGTGCTGCTATCATACCATCCCACTAATAATTCCTCCTAATACAAAGCATGAAGCTTGTTGTCTGTGAAAGTTTTTTTTTGCATATACGAAGGTAATAGAGCTCGCAAATACAATTTTTTATTCAGTTTTGATGAATTTGAAGACCAGCTGCATACATAGGGAAACAAACCTCCAAGTATACAAATCTGTGATAAGACTTAGTATCCGCAAACATATTGAACGCCTTCGAGAAACGGGTCCTGAGGCAAATACCTAATTTGTACGAATTAGACGGAAATACATGACAAATTTGATACAACCATGAGGTGAATGAAATTTTTGAAGAGCCAGAGATCTCAACGATTATAAAACTGCGGAAGCTGCAATGGGCTGGTGACGTTCGTAGGAGGAATCCGAAGAAATGGACAATAACAAACAGTCAGTTGTAATAATGAAGAGAAAGAAACTGAAAATAAAAAAAAAAAAAAATAAAATACTGACGAGATAGGAAGAATCAAGAAAGAAAATGAGGAGCTCAAGTTGCGCATTTGATCCATCAAAGAATTGATCATGAAAGGGATGATGAATAATTAAAAATTAATGCATATAAAGCAAGACAAATAAGAAACGAAAGTGAAAAAAACTGAAGAAATCAAAAATAAACGGGTTAACCTAAAGAATTCGGAAGGTATCTTAAGTGCTGGGAGCAGAAATTACTTATTAGTGCTAGAAGGACTAACGGAAGATACTGAAACGGAAAAAGATATACAATATAATAATGGTAAAGATTCTGAAAGTGAAATTTTATTCAATATTTTAAAAATAATCAAAAGGAGAAGAAATCTAATCATGAGTCAGCTGGTTCCGTGGATGGGTTCAGCAACCAGAAAGAAAAAGTACCGCCAATAAAAGTAATTAGGCAATGTGGTACCGATACGGTTTGGCTGTTGGTAGCTGAAAATAAATCGAACGATTTCAAAACTGAAAGAATAAACGATAAGAATGAAATCGCTGGTTGAATTTTGGGAAGCTTCCACACTTCACGTATATTCCAAGAAGTGAGGAAAATCAGACCTTTTTGTTGCAAAATCAAGATTGCGGAAAAGATGCGGTCAATCTCATTTAAATGATCAAGAAAATTGCTAAAATACCTGATTTTATTTCTGTTAAAAACTTTGCCACGAGGAGGTTAACCGCTACAAGTAAAAACTTGCGATTTTCTTCAGTACTAATTTCTTGTAAAAGCACTCCAAGTGCCCTTCCGCAGATAAGGTACTTGAACTTCAGAGTGGGGAGGTAGGAAAGCCTCCAAATAAGAAAAATAGTGCTACAGGTATCAACGATTTGGCTATTCAGTTGTCACATGTGCCATCTACTGGTGGTGCATTTATTGCAAAGAAATGCACGCCCCCAGTGAGTAAAAATTGGGTAAAACGGAGCCTAAAGAAATATTTTGCCACGCCAACTGAAGTGTATTTGGTGGTGCATTTATTGCAAAGAAATGCACGCTATCAGTGAGTAAAAATTGGGTAAAACGGAGCTTAACGAAAAGTTTTGCCACGCTAACTGAAGTATATTCGGTCTTTAGTAAAACTATGGTTCACTGATGGAATTAATTTAAGTTATTTTTGAGCCCTTTTGTTGTAAATTTGAGCAATTTTTGAGTTAAATTCATTATAAATTGGGACTACCTCACCTCCATTTTAATTGCGTTTTGGAAATTTTCAGGCCTAGTGGAACATATATATCTAATCATATGATGGACCTTGTTGCTTCATTTGGGCCATGAATATGCAATTAATTTTTACTTGGGCTGAAAGATATTAAGTAGCTTATTTTATCCAAGATTTTAGAGAAGATTCAATCGAAATCGATGCATGTGGTTGGGTAAAATTTCATATAATAGTGATATCATCTAGGGTTGTCACCAGAGAGCATATTAAATTTCATTAAATTAAGACTTCATGTGGGAAATATTAATTACAAATCATACTAGCACTTTGCAAACACAGCATAGTGAATTTTGACTTCTGAGGTACTTTGTTGTACTCATAAAAACTACCTCCATGATTGTGTTTAGATTTTTTTTCAGATCAGAAGTATAAAAGTTGCGAGGGGTGGACATATATTTGTTGTAAGTGTTATCTCCTTCTACACGCCTGAGTGAGAGTATTGCCATTTTGGCAAGTTCTTATCAACCCCTTTGATTTGATACCCCTCTTGACTACGGTCATGAAAATGAGATACTCTAACTATCTCTAAGCGAAGGTCCGAGAGGGGCTGTAGTGCTACAAAGAAGAAGTTCTTAAGAGGCCATCACTTTTGATCCACCTACCGTATTTGGTTTCTATAGCTGGAATAGTTTTTGAGAAAAACTTCTTCCTTGTAAAGATGGATAGACAAACGGACGTAAAAGGACGCGATTTCAATAGGGCTTGTAAGTTAATATGAAACTCTAAAAAGGAATAATTCTGCCCATATCCCTGAATATTTATTACAATTTTGCTTACTTAGTATTCCCCGAAAGCCTTATATTATATCGTCTTTCTACTTTTACCACAAATCAGCTGAATTGATTACTCAAGACAACCGAGAGTTTAAAAATACTTTTCCAAACGTAATTAAAAAGAAAAGGTTTTTCCTCAAAACTTCCGAGATTACTTAGCCAGTGTGTTTTTGTCTTAAAATATTCTTCCACGATATGTGGTAACCAACAAGTTTTTTCATTTTTCACCAAATTTATGTATTTTTGCGAAATTTCCATTACCCAAAATCCACTCAACTTTCCTCCTTACGATGGAATTGTTGCCTGTTGAGCCACATGTACTTCTAAATAATACCACTTGCACTCATATAAGTAAGTCATGAAACCTAACCAATTTTAAAGCTTCGTTGAAATGTACGTAGTAACGCAGCACCTGAAGAAGACCAACCACATAATATATATACCTTTTCAAGCAAGTGCGAAAGAGTTGAGTGTGAGGTAAGGAGAAGAAAACAACAGAATTATATATTACACGAATTTTCACTTAGCTTTAGGACAACACGTACTTTCCCCTTATTCACCACATCCATTAAATAAATGGCAGGATGTAAATGATTCTAAAGCATATTTCATTTGATTCAATTAGGAGAAGGTCTTTAATTTTTACTAGATATGCCTCCTAGTAACTGTAACTGAATATATTGCTTATAATATATAATAAGCGATAAGTTTAACTTCATTCTATTCAAATAAAACATCCAATCTCTTGGCTTCAAAAGTATTTATAAGTTTTAAAGTTAATTAAATTGAATTGGAAATATCTCACATAATACTCAAACCAACAATGCACCATTTCTAAACATTTATTATCCTTCCAAAGTATTGTCTCACATACTCGCTCCATTTCTCGTCAACATTAAATCACCCGAAAAGTAACCCACAACAACAATAATCAAATAAAGTATCCCATTCAAAAGAAAAAGGAAGCTCCTAATGACTAGTAATCGAAAAATTAACACGAGCTCAAATACCAACGGATAGTCTCCCACCATTCAGTTCATCTTACATTTCTGCACCCTCTTGGCGGTCGAAGGAACCAAAAATGGTCTGAAAAACACAATTTGCGGCGCTCTTCATCTTCTCTTATCCATTCACATACTTACTGCTTACTGATATCCTTGGGCAGTCATTAAAACTAATTCTATTTTATGGTCATAATCACATGGGCTTTACATCAACGCGTGTTGGAAAGCTTCTTGGATCCACGTTCCCAAACTATATGAAATAAAAACATGTGGGCAGTACAATTAAAGTTTGTGTGCTGGGCGGAAGGATTCATAGGCATCCATTTACGTCGCAAAACAACGTGATTCAAGGATTTCGAGATATTCTCCAGTTTTTCTGTCTTCCTTCTATTTTTGTTGCTCCTTTTTGTAATGGAATCAAACATTTTCTTCGGATCAGGATATCACGGACACAACACTTGGATGATATGCAAGAGGAAGGAAAAAAACGGAAATCGGAAACGGAATAGGATAGACCTGAGGCAAGACGGAGTTGATGGAGACAGAAAGATGGATTGGCGAGTATGGATGAAAAAATTATGTACAGGAGCTGTATCCTTACTTATGCCATGGGTAAATAAATTTCCAACTACCGACAAGGCTTCAAATTCATATCTATACCGGAAATTCGTTCTGTGGAAAGGGATGGGGATTAGGTGAAAGAGAAAAATGCAAATGTAAAAAGATTTAAATGGACTTTTAAATGAAACTAAACTAAGACTTTAATTTCATTTCTTTCTGGCTAAGATATGGGAGCTAGAAAGTAGAGTAAGACCAGCTCTGTTCTTGTATTTGATCTGTTCATCGCCAAAAATAATCCCTACTATTCTTTGTTCTTTATTTTCTAGAATCAATTAAAGAGCGGGTTGCTGTTTCAATTGATTAACTTAATTTTAAAATAAGTCCCAAAATAGTTCAGGCTTATGAAAAAGACAAGATGAGTCTTTTTCATAATTTTCCAGATTATGAAAATATTATTCCAAATTTCCTGAATATGTAGCAACTAGTCCATGTGTTGCAATTACTACAATCTTCCACTATTTTCACGGCTGGCAGCACTCTTTTCTACTAATATGAAATTCATAGAGCATTTTTATGCTTTTAAATATTACAAAAGAGGATAAATGATATTGATTAAGGTTTAATCTAATTTTATGTTGAAGGGAAGGAGAGCCTACGGGAAAAATTTTATGGCATCAATTTCTCAGGCCAGCCAAGTAGGATAGAAACTAGAATCCGGGTGAGCAGATGAGAAACCCTCCGGCATTATGGGATCAACTTTTTCTTAGATTTGTTTGAACATGCTATTCATGTCTACCTTAGATTTTACCGAACATTTTACTATCGGAATCTACAACCTTCTTCGGGATTCTTTCTGTTCTTCCATTAATCTAGCATATTCTGCTTTTCGAGATATTTCTGCTTTTCCGGGTCTCGGTGCTTGAGGGTAAATAGATAGAATGAAAGTCGAGATGTTAAAAACATATTTTATATCTTATGAGACAAAAATGGGAAGCAAGGAAACAAATCGTAGCTTCTATCTACGATACGGGGGGAGCTACGCATTGATTTGAATATTACATGTAGACCATTTTCCGCCAACTTTGAAATTGTCAACGGTGAGAAATTCAATTTTTTTACTCGATACTTGAATATCAATTTTTGGATCGAATGTGAGGGGAATGGATATTGAAATCTATGGGTGCGATTGTTGTTGACTACGCGGAAGGTGAATTTCTTGAAAATTGACAACATGATTGGAATATGAATTTTAAATTGATTGATGAAAGCATAGGTGAAATTCACTTAAGCGTAAAAACGTGATTTTAAGACGAGCCATTTTCCAAGAATTTTGTAAGGCACTTTGAAAGTTTTTGGAGACTATGAGTAAATATTTTGACTATTTCACCTCTAACTATGTATAACGAATTGAAGTAGCAGGAGGATGCTCCTGCCAGTAGGGTATTGTAAAACAATTAGTAAATCAAACAATATATTCTGCATATCAAAACTTGACTTATATATAGATTCCATAAATTGAGTTCGAAAAATTATTATGGTTATTATGATTTTAAACTTGCCACCATTTTGTTTTAAGTGGTTTGACCCCATCGCTTGATTAGTCATGATAACACATGGATATTACAAACCATTTCTAAAATTTTTATCAAAATTCCTACATATTTGTAGTGTCTAGGTCCATTGCAAGCGTGTCTCCCTAGTATCACGTGTCGATGTTGTAATTGTTAAATATTCAATCGGCTGTAACTTAGCTGTTTATTGTTCAATTATTGTGAAATTTTCGAACCATATACAAGTACTTTCAGAAAATTTAAATTAAAGATTTCGGAAAATTTAAGGGTCACATCTTGATTTCATAGACAAAAAAGCAAAATTTATAAAATGTACTATTATTAACAAAGTTGATCGAATTTCGACTTCTAAGGTATTTGTTGCCCATGTGAAGAAAAACTTGTCAGTTTAAGTACTGTTTTGAAAAGCTCTTATAATAAACTTTCATTTGATAGTCATATTGGCTATCTTTAATGAAATTTTTTTTTCAGCGGCCACTCCCCTGTACTGTAATCACCGATGCATGGCCTATTTTTTCGAATCCTAGAATGGTTACAAAGCCTATTTGCTAGGAGCTCTCTCCTGCCTCCTCGACTTGTTTCACACATGAGTATTAATTGTAGGTACTTATCTTCAATCATTCATTAAATTGAATCAAGTGTAAAAGTATGCACCTTAAACTTTGAGGTTGGGGCAAAATAACTCAAAATTATTGAATCTTCGCATTTAAAACAGCCACTATTTTGCTTTACGATTACTGATACCACTAGCTGAGCCAATTTTCAAAGAAATTCATGATACCTATCATTCCTGAAACTTTCATGCAAATCCTAGCAAAGCTGTAGTATCTGAGTCGGTAAAAACCGCATATTGTTCCATAGTAATACAGCGCATATTGTTCCATAGTAACACAGGAAAATTCAAATCGCTATAACTTCATTAAATACTATTCGATCTTTATGAAACTTTCAGGACAGATTAATCTTATAAATAGTCATCTGTGTACTGAATTTAAAGGCATCGTTAAGATTTTATTCAAGAAAACATAAAATCGATAAATCATACTATTACTAATAAAGTTGAGTGAATTTTGACTTCTCATGTATTTGTTGTTGTTGTACTCATAAAGGCCTATATTCATGATTTTTTTCAGATTTTTCAGATGAAAGGTGTCCAATCGCGAGGGGGGACACAAAATTTTCGTACATTTCCCCTTCCCCTGCACAACTCGAAGCAAAATTTGTCGCTTTAAGACCTGTTTTGAAAAGTTCTCATTAGGACCTTTCATTTGATACCCATATTGCCTACATGCGATGAAAACTTTTTTTTCAGGGGCAACTCCCCTATATGGGGAGACCCCCCTTAAAGACCTTATAAATTTCTTTTCGTGTTGAAACTTTGAAGAGGGTATCACTTCGCACCTACCCACAAAATCTTATGTTTCTAGCTTATGTAGTTTGCGAGAAAACTACGGACGGACGGACAGACGGACAGACAGGACGCGAAACTAGTAAGGTATTGTAAAATGATTTTACAATACCCTAAAAATTCTCCGGCTGGAGCTTGTTGGTTCCGGCATGAGCTTTTTGGTTCCGGCTCACTTGTCTGAAAATACGTCTAAATTCTATTTACTGACCCAAGAAACCAACCTGGGATATTTTTGCTCATAACGTAAAGCAATTGAATAACCCAAAAAACAAAAAATCAAACGAAAGTCTTCGATAATCGAGCGAAATTATAAGTTTCAAAAGTAAAAGGTCAAATTATTAAAAAAGTTGAAAACTGAGTAAGAAACAGAGACATCAAAAACTCGGTATAAAGTAACCAAAAAAATAAAACAAAACAAAAATTTAAGGTGCTCCAAAAGAATCAAATTAATTACATAACAGGCGTCGCTGAATCAATTCCTGCGTTACAACACAAAAATTATGAGCATCTGGGGACTTCTAATAAAACAGGGAAAAACTGATAAAGCGGAGCCCATGAAATTTATTTTACACTTTTTAAGGCACCTAACTATTTTTTTCACCCTTTTGATAGCAAAATTTTTCCATTTCAATTTGATCAAAATTCAGCTTCTTGGCGAGATTGCCCATGATAATTTTCATCATCTTTGAAAATTATAATATCAAATCTACACAATAAAGAAAACTAGCGTATACGTTTCGTATAAAGGTATAATATCTTATTCTTCTTCTTTGTAGCGCTAGCCTCTCTTGGGCCCTCGCTCCCTGCAACAATCGCCTCCAACTATCTCAGTCGTTTGACTCCTATTTTGAAATCCGAGCAACGATGAACTGTCTTCATCGACCGAGTCAGACCAGCGTTTCCTCGGTTGCTCCACTAGCCTCCGCACTTCAGTTCTCCCAATGAAGACCTATCTGCATAACCATTGTTCGTCCGTATGGTTCATATAGAAAGTCCACTGCAGCTTCTGCAGTTTTACAATCGTTGAGACCCCCAGCTCGTCAAAAATTTCATGCTGCTCATGTTTGTATTGAACTCGCTATTCGTTTCCGTTCAGTTTCGATCCGGTTAATCTTTCGAAGGTGTTCAATATATTCGCGGTGCTTGGGTTAGGGTCCATGTTTCACATCTATAGCATACCAAAGGTCTTAGCATTGATTTTTATACTTGGAGTTTTGTTTTCCTGTGTATGCAGCTGGTCTTCAAGATCGTCAGATGTGAATAAGATATTTTATTTGCGAGCTGTAATCTTCGGGGCATTTCGTCTTTTTCTTTTTTTGGCATCTAGACACGCCTAGATACACAAATTTGCCCACATTTCTGATACTGTATTTGCCAAATGTGATGTATTGTGTTTTTGAGGTATTTTCCTTCGAGTGTGTCGTGAGCTTTGTTTTACTCTCATTATTTTTTTAACCCTATTGGTTTTGCGTCGCTGTGGAGTTTCAGGTAAAATTCTTTGGCAGTTGTTCACAACCCTGACAAAATGTTGATGTCATCCGCATAGACTACCACTTGGCTCGACTTTTATAATAACGTACCTCTTGTATCGACAGGTAGCTTTCCAATCACGTATTTAAGAGTCAAATGGAATAGGAATGGGGCCAGCCCATCTCCCTGCTTTATTTGTGTCAAAGGTGTCAGTGAATTGATGTGGACTTGGGAGGTTATCGAGATCATTGTCATTTTGGCAAGACGAACTAATTTGGCTGGGACATATAGGCAAGACATTATTTGCTACAGTATTTTACGATCAATACTGTTTATGTTTGCTTAAAGTTGAGCTCCCAGCAATTCTTAGGTCCCTGCTTGACTATAAACAATTGTTCTATCGTCGTTCTACCTGCTGTAAAGCAACCTTAATACCCCCAATAATACTGTAGGCGTATGATCTGATTTTATTTTCTAAGATCTTTGAAAATATTTGTACGCCGTATAAAGAAGTGATATTCCTCTATAGTTTTTGCACTGTAGCTTATCAACTTTTTTGTGGATAGGGAACATAATTGATTGGCTTAACCTTTTCGGCGTGATTGGGCCGTACTTTTTCGTGAATGAAAACGACTGTCATGTTACCGTCAATGGAGAACGCTATGGTGCTATGTTGGAAAATTGTTTATGGCCAGAATCGGATGAATGTAACATCAACGATATTTGGTTTCAATAGGACAGTGCCACTAGCCACAAAGCATGCCTCAGAATCGATTTATTGAAAGGCAAATTTGGTCAAAGTGTTATCTTGAGAAATTGCAGTGAATTAAGTATGTTAGAAAGTCCGTAAATGGTCAGGTACCTCAGTGGAAGAGGATGTTGGGATCCCCTGACATTGGCCTTGTCTGGGGACGCTAGAATGCGCTGGCAGGCTAGCGGTGTCATGGGGCGGGTTATTTCCTCCAGCACAAAGACCCACTATAAAAAGAATTTCGCATTCATGAAATCCTGGGTTACAAAAGAGTCGACCGAAGTCAAAAAAAGGAGGTAACCAACTAAGGTTTGGAAATTGCAGACGAAAAAGGACAAACTGGATCTGGGGAAGACAGACGGACTTTAGCGAACTCCATCGTCACCTGACGATTCTTACGGCCCACAAATAAGAGTGGGGCATCTAGATGGAGGTGGTGCCACCCTCGCACCCTCCCAACCGGGTCAAGATCCAAATGTAAACATGGCCATATATTTCCCATCTGAGTGGAAAACTCATACAAACATAATTTGCATGAACTTTCCCATTAAAAGAGAAATATAGACGTGACCAATTTATGTTATAGAACTATGTGATCGGATCACATAACCCTATATCATAAAAAGGCACTCACATTTCCATTTCACTACTAAATGTTCCGGTTAAATGGTCGCCTCGTTCATGCAATCTAACACCATTGGATTTCTTTTTATAGGGCTATATCAAGTCACTGGTATATGTCAACAAGTCAGCAACTATTGACGAGCTCAAAGACAACATCCAATGCAAAATTGCAAACGTTTCGGTCGAAATGTATGCCCACCACTCTGGCACACATTGGGTCCCAAGAATCGACCGCTGTAAACGGGTTGTCATACGACCGAAATCGATTTTCATTCATAAAATGTAATGCTTGCACTATACTCGTATGCGTAATGAATTTGAGCTCAGTATCGTAAATATTTCTGTACTATATCAATAGGTAAAATTATTATGCCCTTAATGGAAAACCCTTTATTATGACCAACCTGCACCCGCAAGCGTAAAACCACGCAAACTTTAATGGGTGGGACTTGTGGAAAGAATTAAATAGAAAAAGCTTCATGGGCGAACGTTGAAGGGCAGAGTACTAGGAAAACTTTCAATTGGGTAGTTGAGAAAGCAATTGGAAGACTCAGTAAATTCTGACGGCAGATTCCTGCTTGGGATTGGCGAACATTGTCATAGAACTATCACAACTGGAGTTAAACTACTAATGGAAATGAGCACTCAACATCATACTATGCTTCAGATGACTATGGTAAAAAAACAAAAACGTTTGAAAACCGCGTTTTCAAAACAATTTACGAGCAATATTGGCCAGTATTACTTTCAAAACTATTCATCCTAGTATCACCCCAAATATCCCTAAATTTCCTACCTTTTGATAACTTTATGTCCCAAATGCGAATTCAATGTCGCCAACCTAATTTCAAGTAACATAACTTTTTGTCCCAAGCTTTTCTACCCTGAAAGCCTTTCCATAGAATAAACTAAATTTTATGACGATTGACGAAACAACTTGACATACACTTACAGCTTCAATATCCGCAGGTGTAGTAAATTTCCTAACAAACGACTAACATCCTTCACTTGGCTCTTTACTATATAATTTTCTCGACCCAAGAAAATATTTTCTGAACGGCTTTTGAATACCAAATCACGTACACAAAAGGTGGATATTTGTGTCAGGCAAAATTTTTTATTAGGAAATAGTTTATGCGTTCTTCTACGTCACACAATGTCGAAGAATAGAATGGTGTTAAGCTCTTTCACAAATCCTTACCGGGTTTCCAATCTTTATGTCAGGTTGAGTTCTCCCTGTACGTTAACTTTACGCTCTATACGTTTCCTAGCCAAAAGCATTGAAACAGATTCTCTGACATTATGACTTGGACTTGGATGATTTATCGGAATCCTTTTACGTGTTCACTCTTTCTACTGAAGCGTTACATACGCCAACATATGAACATGTACTTTTCAGGGTAAAAAGCTGAAGGAGCTGAAGCTTTAAAAAGGATTCCACGCAGAGCTAAGCAGATTCACTTTTTACTTGCTGCTACTCGTCGTATATTTCAGAGAGTTTTTCAGTTTTAACATTTTTGAAATTGTCCATGTAAATGAATAACATTGGCTTTGAGTGGGTCTTACAGTAGAGTTCAAGCAAACTACGAATATAAATGTAATTAGAATGTATTCAGTTATCCAAGGGTTTTTGATTAAATTAAATTAAAATTCAGGTATTTTCAGTCAACAACTCTACTAAACTGTAGACGGCTCATTTCCTTGACTTTATGATGTGCGAAACTTTGATATACTTTCTTGAATTGTAGGCATCATTCATAAGGTCACACACTTGGCTAAACGGAACAATACAAGACTATGCTCCAAATTTTCTTATGCACTTGATATTATGCCAGATGGAACCTTCAAGCTGAATAAAAGGATTTCAACAAGGACGGTAGCCACAATAAACCCTTACAGCTTGTTTCATTCTTACGGGCTTAGCGTAAACTGGGCACCTACAGGATATGTCAGTTAACAAGTGTGAAAAGTGGTTTTTCTCGTAATTTTCATGATGAGAATAATTTATTTGTCTCATATATCAGATTCACAACTAAAAGCAAAAACTTGTGTGGAAGGGCTTTTGTGGGAAATGATGGCAACCGTAGCATTGTCTGAATGTTGAATAAGAATGAAAGTGTAGAAAGTAAGGAGCCGATGTATGAAGAGTAACGTAAAGCAGAAAAATAAGAGAAGCTGGGGACGATATTGATAAAGTGAGCGAGAGAGATGAGTTGTATGTTCTAGAGATTTGCGTTAATATTTCACTTTCACATATATGTCTGTCTACAAATGATAACGAATTTATGAGCAAGCTTGTATATCCACTTTAGACAGAGTTTAGAAGGAGTAGTTGTCAGAAGTGATTATTAGTGATCATTAGTGGATTTTCTACTTTTCAAGAAACTCCATACCAATTGTCTAAAGTTACTTACTGCTTGTGCAGCAGCTCCCAAGTTCAAAGTTCGTTGGTGGCAATAGTATTTACGTGTAGTGCTTCTGTTGAACTATCATCGTCCCCAGCTGCTATGGGCACTGACTGAGAAATCAGGTAAAAAGTACTCGGTTGAACGTGATATTGTCATATCATCTCAAATACCCACAGGGTTATGAAATGCGATTCTCTAGCAATTTCCAACGTCAAGGTTCGAATGGAACTAGTGCGCGGTTATTGTTATTTTGATTTTGTCTAAATTTAGTAGCTCGACATCAAAAAAAGGATTGATTGAATATGCTTGAATTAAAAATATAAAAAAAACAGATCTACTGCCATTTTGGCTGTTATTGAAATATTGGCGGAAGAATTATTATAAGCTAAATAGCAGTGAAAAATGATTCTACAATATACGTTTAAAATATTCCCAATTGGCAACAGTAGCCGGAAAGGTTAATTTTTTGTATGTATCATAAGACTTCGATTAAGCGATAGACTTGTATACTACCAGAATTCCAATCAAAGCTTACACAGCATTCATATTATAAAAATACAACGTTTTTCTTATTTATAGTCACGCCTTAAACAATTTTGTAGCATTTGAGTCATAATCATTTTCGGTTTAACTTAAATCAGTTGCTAAACATGGATAATGGGACGAATAAAAGTACGTAAAAATTCAATTATTGAAACCTCTGCAAATCATTTGTCCTATTCACAAATAACCAAATGATTAGAGTTCTCTACAAATCTAGCAAAAAATGTTGATTGTGCAGGCTTTCAAACTTTAGAAATTTGATTGACCATCATTTTGAAATCCGAAAATCAATCTTTTAAAGTAACGTTTAAAATTAAAACGTATCAGAGCTTGGTAGACGAACACACGGTCAAAGTGTGGTACTGACCATATCACCTTCTCGAGTGCCGACACATTGGATCAAGATAATAAGATACTCTAATTATCTCTAAGTGAAGGCCTGGAAATTGTTGGAGTGCCAAAACAAAATAAACAAAATATAAGACAAAAATGAGATAATCCTAAATTTTCTAGTTAATACTTGGAATAACAGATGTATTATACTATTGCCACGAACAACAGCCAAAATCTTTTCTTAGCCCATCTTGCCACTTTCGTCGATTGGGTATTAAAAGTCATCCTTATTTTATATAGTAAGGACATGAAGGTTGTTAACACCCTGATTGTGGGACTTGCTAACATACTATGCTTGTAGACTACCCACCAAACACATTCTCTCTTAGCTGAGAACCCAGCCTGGAACCGTTTAACAAATAACTTTGGGATAGGTCTCATTTTTCTTCACCTAGGAGTACCCTCAGCATGGATAAAGGATCACTCGGAAAGATAGCCATCACCCAAAATACCCCTTAATGTTAAGCTTGCCCCTTTTATCCTTTTTAGTATCATAGAGCATGCTGCAGCCCTTCAGTTGGTTCCTCAAGATCCGTTTCAGATATTTGAACAGTTGGAAACAATTTTTCAACACTTTCAGGATATCTTCTCGTCTAATGGAGTTGAAAGTATTTCTGGCATTAAGAATACCCAGCAAAATTACCGACCGGATGAAACTACTATGTGCCTCCACTAAATGGACCATATTAATCCCTTCCTCGATTGCACCAGTGGTGATGCAACTTACTCTAAAGCCATGCTGCCAAGAAGATAGGCTTCCAGGAGCATTCATCTTGTTAGCGAGTCTTCGCCTAATGCGTTTTTTAAGCACTTTCCTGGCCCAATCTAGAATACTTGACGAGTAGTATGCAGATAGTGATTCGGGATTCTCCTCCCTCTTCTGATCATCACAAGTATTTGCCCATCCCTAAGATTTGTGAGACCCCCACGCAAAATTCTTTGGTGGTTTTGAATGACCGTGACAAAATGTTCATGTCATTCGCATAGGCCACCACTTTGCTTGACTTATATAATAACGTACCTCTTGTACCAACAGGTATCTTTTTGAAGACGCATTCTAGAGTCAGATTGAATAAGAATGGGGAAAGCCCATATCCCTGCTTTGGTCCGATATTTGTGCCAAAGACATCGGCGGATTGCTTATTGGTGTGGACTTGGGAGGTTGTCAACGTCATTGTGATTTTGGTACAACAGACAAATTTGGCTGGGATACCAGAGCAAAGCACTATTAATTGCAGTAAGTTACGATCAATACTGTCGTGTGCTTGCTT
>OZ017742.1:240731166-240838666 GCA_963969285.1 Odontomyia ornata
ATGAAAGCGACGACATTACTTTGTCCAATATTCGAGTGGAAAGGACTACCGTACCAGTTCAGATTACTCCAAACAGGTCCAAAATTTTTAATGTCGATCTTCCCGATAACTTTATAGGCATCCAACATGGCCGATCTGCTCTCGACTTGGAGACCAAAGACGCAAAAAGTATTTTCAATGAACTGCTAACCGACCAAATTATTGACCACATCGTTTTCCAAACAAATTTGTATGCCCAACAATCTGGAAAACCATACAATTCACAGTTCCCAAGAAATTCGGGTATTCATTGGTATTAATTTTTTGATGGGCATGAAACATCAAACAAGTTACCGGGATTATTGGTCAACTTGTCCAGAATTGCACGATGCGTTTATTGCAAATTTGGTGCCAGTGGAGATTTAGCTGTTTACTAAATAACATTCACTTGGATGATGTGTCCGTTATGCCTCAGAAGGGAACGCCAAAGTATAATAAGCTGTACAAAAAGTAAAAGTAAAGTGTACTGAATTTGTCTTCAATTATAAAGAATCGAAGCCATAAATCATTTGTTGATAGTTTTTTCAACTCGCATGATCTTCTTGTCGAACTGAAGCAAAGGGGTATTTATGCATGTGGAACAGTACAAATCAAAAGAAAGCACCTACCAAATGATTTGGTACCCGATAAGCTTTTACGCAGAGGTGATTTTGATTGGAAAATTAGTAATGCTGGACTTATGTGTTTGAAATGGATGGATAAAAAAACGGTTATAGTTCCATCAAACTTTCACAACCCTCATAGTCTAACTGAAGTACAAAGACGAGGATTCGATGGAAACCTTGAAACTGTCAAATGTCCTCACATAATACGCGACTACAACTGGCACATGAATAACGTTGATAAGTTCGATCAGTTAAAAAAGTATAGGGTTATCCATTTTACGCTTGGGAAAGTAAAGCTAAAGAAAACACATAAAATATTCAGATAGAAACAACATTTTTTATTTAATATAAAGATTAAACCTTGCCATTATACGTAAAATACAACATCATTCAAATGTTCTCCACGAGATCTCTTACAGGCCTCAATCCTTTTGAGGTAATTTTCAATGACTTTTCGGCACATTTCCGGCAATATCTCAGCTATAACTTCACGAATATTGGTTTTCAATTGCTCAAGATTTTGAGGGTTGTTCGTGTAAACACGATCTTTCGCATAGCCCCATAAAAAGAATTCCAAAGGTGTTAGGTCGCAGGATCTTGCAGGCCAATTGACATCACTCAACTTGAAATTACGCGTCCTGGAAATTTCTCTTGCAAAAGTGCTCGATTAGCCTGTGTTGTGCGGCTTGTGGCTCCGTCCTGTTGAAACCACATATTCTCCAGATCATAATCTTCAATTTCTCTTCAAAAATAATCGGTTAACATCCGTCCATAGTGGTCAAAATTGACTGTAATGGCTCTTCCTTGATCGTTTTCAAAAAGATACGGGCCAATAACACCCCCAGACCATAATGCACACCAAACGGTCACTTTTTCTGGATGCAAAGGCCTTTCTGCGATTACCTGAGGATTTTGAGAGCCACATATGCGGCAATTCTGTTTATTTACGTAACCACTAAAGAATATTTTGTTCGAAAAATCGTTATCAATGGCTTGTTGCTCAATCATCCAATTCGCATACATTCTTGAGTGAGTTGGATTTTGTACGGATGGAGATGCAAATCCAAACGCAAAACCTGCCACAATGAGCCGTAAGACAAGCCCAAATGTTGAGCACGTCGAGGAATCGACAATTCGGGTCTTCCTCCACACTTTGAGCAACGACAGCGATATTTTCAGCAGAACGAATGTTGAGATGATGCACAGGCCTTGCAATATCAATAACCGATCCAGTCTCTTCAAATTTTCTCACTGTGTTCGTAATTGTTTGCTGTGTAGTTCGATTATGTCGACCGTAATCGGCTCGTAAGGCCCTAAATGTTGATACAGCAGATTCACCATCTTTATAATAAAATTTAATAATTTTAACGCGTTTTTCGACTGTTAAACGATCCATATTTCTAAATGGCAAACCTTCAACTAAAAAAAAACACGCTTTGGATGATATTTAATTCTGATAGATGTCAAATGGCAGGGTTATACTTTCCTAGCACAAAATGGATAACCATGTATTATGAATTGGACCGTAACAGTTGAAAATGGTGGCCAATAATTTTCTATCACTTCCTTGATATGACTTTGGTGAACGCATATATCCTAGCCAAGTTTGAAAATTATGAAGGATACCTTAAAACCTTCGAGTAAGAAGCAATTTCCTATTTGACTAGCATATCTTTGCCGACACAAAAAAAAAGAGGACCAGAAACCACACCAACGCCGATTGAAAAACGTAAAAGAAACCATTCCGTGTTCAATCATTTAGAAAAACAGGACAAAATTTGCCGGAAAGGACGACGTTACGCCGCTGCGCTCATTGCAGTGATACAAAACAATAGCGATGAACGAAGTGAAAGTGGTAGAAAAACATGTTTTCAAACGTATCACTCCCAGTAATATGGGCAGTGGTATAAAAATATACCATGTTCCTGTGAAGAATCACTTCATGGAAAAAAATTTTTGGTTCCATTTTTATGGTTTTGTAATATAATTTTACAAAACCCTACTAGTTTCGCGACCTGTCTGTCTGTCCGTCCGTCCGTGTGTCACAGCACTTTTTCTCGCAAACTAATCAAGCTAGAAACATCAAATTTTGTATCCAGGTGTAAAGTGGTGCTCTCTTCAAAGTCCAGCTACAAAAAATTTTATAAGATTTTTAAGGGGGGGTCTCCCCATATAGGGGAGTGACCCCTGAAAAAAAATTTCATCAAAGGTAGCCGATATGGGTATCAAATGAAAGGTCTTGATGAGAACTTTTCAAAACAGGTCTTAATTTGGCAAAGTTTGCTTCAAGGGGCCCACAGGATGGGGAAATACACGAAAAATGTGTTTCCCCCCTCGCGATTGGACACCTGTGATCCGAAAAATCGGAAAAAATTATGGTGGTAGGTGTTTATGAGTACAACAACAACAAATATCTTAGAAGTTGAAATTCGCTCAACTTTGTTAATAATAGTATGATATTCGAATTTCACATTTTCCCCAATAAAATCACATTGGTATACTTAAACTGAACGAAATTCGACATTTACGTAGTCCTACTAAGAGTTCTTAAATTTTGTAAGTTTGATGAAAATCGAATGATATTATTTCTCCAATTACAACAACAATAACACATGACTTTGGCATTTTATGGACTTTCCATCGAATCAGTCACTACAGTTTTGACTTGATCTTCTTGAAATTTTCCAATAAGGTCAAAAACATTAATATTTTTGAGAATTCATGATTTGAGTGATTTTTGTTGGTTTGCAACAAAATGGCGACCGTTGAAAGTAGAAAAACAATGGATTTTCCTTTGAACGTGCACATCTCTTTGACATATTTCTTGATGTTATTCATTGCTGGTGACTGCATTTCTGAGAAGTTGGGTACAAAACCCCTCTGACATGAGCGTAGGTTTGTTTACTCAACTTGTTTTATATTATAATTTGATATCATACTTATAAAAATAAACACATTATCTGAATTATCGAGCTTTTCATATTTTGCCCCGCAGAGAGTTAACCATTGTTTGTTAAACCATACATTTGCTATGGTTTGATAAAGTCTTATAAGGTAAGAAAGTGGAATGATTGCGACATTATTGGTTGGCTGGCAGTGTTGTCGTCAATTATTTGACATCCACATGCAAATTTCTTTTTTCTTGAAAAGTCGTCAGCCCTTGCTTTGCTGGGTGAGTAGATGCGTTTTGACTTCTTTGAGTCATCTTCAGTATCTAAGGGATGTTTGGAAGGAGATGACTTTATATAAGTATAGGATGGGTCAAGTTAGTACTTAACTGCTTCACCCATTCTATACCTATATTCAGTCAGTCAGATTTCTATTCTACTTTAGGTGACTTCTGGCAGGTATATGGTTCAGAGTCATAAAAGCATTATCTTTAAAAAATTTATTTCGATTGTATATATACAATAAAACCGATAGGGTGTGAAATCTAGGGCGAGAATAGTTATGTGCTGGTTAAAAAGAAATATACATTTGATATTACTGCCTACCGCTGGTGCAAGATTTTAATTACTGAACATATGTTAATGTCAACTTGGAATTGCTTTTAAGGGCTTTGCACTATATTACAAAACTCTACACATTGTCAATTTTCTTCGAAACCACATTAGTATGGTGCCTCCACTACAAGTAAAACGTTTAAGGAGGTAACAGAAATCATGCCCGCAAAACATCTTTGTAGCATCCGAAATGCAGCCGACGAAATAATTCAAGACGATCGACGGAAGAGCAACAAGTCAGATCGCTACAATCGAGGGAGACACGTGTCAATCGTTCGTTCAGCAAGTCGAAGCAACTGGACATCTTCATTTAATAATCATCCGTGCATTTTCGAAGTTCTTGTATAGTCGGCAGCGCATATTTATAATAGTTATATATATAAATATATATATATATATATATATATATATATATATATATATATATATATACATATATATATATATATATATATATATATATATATATATATAATATATAAATATTTATATGTATATATATATATATATATATATATATATATATATATATATATATATATATATATATATATATATATATATATATATATATATATATTTATATATATAACTATTATAAATATGCGCTGCCGACTATACAAGAACTTCGAAAATGCACGGATGATTATTAAATGAAGATGTCCAGTTGCTTCGACTTGCTGAACGAACGATTGACACGTGTCTCCCTCGATTGTAGCGATCTGACTTGTTGCTCTTCCGTCGATCGTCTTGAATTATTTCGTCGGCTGCATTTCGGATGCTACAAAGATGTTTTGCGGGCATGATTTCTGTTACCTCCTTAAACGTTTTACTTGTAGTGGAGGCACCATACTAATGTGGTTTCGAAGAAAATTGACAATGTGTAGAGTTTTGTAATATAGTGCAAAGCCCTTAAAAGCAATTCCAAGTTGACATTAACATATGTTCAGTAATTAAAATCTTGCACCAGCGGTAGGCAGTAATATCAAATGTATATTTCTTTTTAACCAGCACATAACTATTCTCGCCCTAGATTTCACACCCTATCGGTTTTATTGTATATATACAATCGAAATAAATTTTTTAAAGATAATGCTTTTATGACTCTGAACCATATACCTGCCAGAAGTCACCTAAAGTAGAATAGAAATCTGACTGACTGAATATAGGTATAGAATGGGTGAAGCAGTTAAGTACTAACTTGACCCATCCTATACTTATATAAAGTCATCTCCTTCCAAACATCCCTTAGATACTGAAGATGACTCAAAGAAGTCAAAACGCATCTACTCACCCAGCAAAGCAAGGGCTGACGACTTTTCAAGAAAAAAGAAATTTGCATGTGGATGTCAAATAATTGACGACAACACTGCCAGCCAACCAATAATGTCGCAATCATTCCACTTTCTTACCTTATAAGACTTTATCAAACCATAGCAAATGTATGGTTTAACAAACAATGGTTAACTCTCTGCGGGGCAAAATATGAAAAGCTCGATAATTCAGATAATGTGTTTATTTTTATAAGTATGATATCAAATTATAATATAAAACAAGTTGAGTAAACAAACCTACGCTCATGTCAGAGGGGTTTTGTACCCAACTTCTCAGAAATGCAGTCACCAGCAATGAATAACATCAAGAAATATGTCAAAGAGATGTGCACGTTCAAAGGAAAATCCATTGTTTTTCTACTTTCAACGGTCGCCATTTTGTTGCAAACCAACAAAAATCACTCAAATCATGAATTCTCAAAAATATTAATGTTTTTGACCTTATTGGAAAATTTCAAGAAGATCAAGTCAAAACTGTAGTGACTGATTCGATGGAAAGTCCATAAAATGCCAAAGTCATGTGTTATTGTTGTTGTAATTGGAGAAATAATATCATTCGATTTTCATCAAACTTACAAAATTTAAGAACTCTTAGTAGGACTACGTAAATGTCGAATTTCGTTCAGTTTAAGTATACCAATGTGATTTTATTGGGGAAAATGTGAAATTCGAATATCATACTATTATTAACAAAGTTGAGCGAATTTCAACTTCTAAGATATTTGTTGTTGTTGTACTCATAAACACCTACCACCATAATTTTTTCCGATTTTTCGGATCACAGGTGTCCAATCGCGAGGGGGGAAACACATTTTTCGTGTATTTCCCCATCCTGTGGGCCCCTTGAAGCAAACTTTGCCAAATTAAGACCTGTTTTGAAAAGTTCTCATCAAGACCTTTCATTTGATACCCATATCGGCTACCTTTGATGAAATTTTTTTTCAGGGGTCACTCCCCTATATGGGGAGACCCCCCCTTAAAAATCTTATAAAATTTTTTGTAGCTGGACTTTGAAGAGAGCACCATTTTACACCTGGATACAAAATTTGATGTTTCTAGCTTGATTAGTTTGCGAGAAAAAGTGCTGTGACACACGGACGGACGGACAGACAGACAGGTCGCGAAACTAGTAGGGTTTTGTAAAATTATATTACAAAACCATAAAAATGGAACCAAAAATTTTTTTCCATGAAGTGATTCTTCACAGGAACATGGTATATTTTTATACCACTGCCCATATTACTGGGAGTGATACGTTTGAAAACATGTTTTTCTACCACTTTCACTTCGTTCATCGCTATTGTTTTGTATCACTGCAATGAGCGCAGCGGCGTAACGTCGTCCTTTCCGGCAAATTTTGTCCTGTTTTTCTAAATGATTGAACACGGAATGGTTTCTTTTACGTTTTTCAATCGGCGTTGGTGTGGTTTCTGGTCCTCTTTTTTTTTGTGTCGGCAAAGATATGCTAGTCAAATAGGAAATTGCTTCTTACTCGAAGGTTTTAAGGTATCCTTCATAATTTTCAAACTTGGCTAGGATATATGCGTTCACCAAAGTCATATCAAGGAAGTGATAGAAAATTATTGGCCACCATTTTCAACTGTTACGGTCCAATTCATAATACATGGTTATCCATTTTGTGCTAGGAAAGTATAACCCTGCCATTTGACATCTATCAGAATTAAATATCATCCAAAGCGTGTTTTTTTTTTAGTTGAAGGTTTGCCATTTAGAAATATGGATCGTTTAACAGTCGAAAAACGCGTTAAAATTATTAAATTTTATTATAAAGATGGTGAATCTGCTGTATCAACATTTAGGGCCTTACGAGCCGATTACGGTCGACATAATCGAACTACACAGCAAACAATTACGAACACAGTGAGAAAATTTGAAGAGACTGGATCGGTTATTGATATTGCAAGGCCTGTGCATCATCTCAACATTCGTTCTGCTGAAAATATCGCTGTCGTTGCTCAAAGTGTGGAGGAAGACCCGAATTGTCGATTCCTCGACGTGCTCAACATTTGGGCTTGTCTTACGGCTCATTGTGGCAGGTTTTGCGTTTGGATTTGCATCTCCATCCGTACAAAATCCAACTCACTCAAGAATGTATGCGAATTGGATGATTGAGCAACAAGCCATTGATAACGATTTTTCGAACAAAATATTCTTTAGTGGTTACGTAAATAAACAGAATTGCCGCATATGTGGCTCTCAAAATCCTCAGGTAATCGCAGAAAGGCCTTTGCATCCAGAAAAAGTGACCGTTTGGTGTGCATTATGGTCTGGGGGTGTTATTGGCCCGTATCTTTTTGAAAACGATCAAGGAAGAGCCATTACAGTCAATTTTGACCACTATGGACGGATGTTAACCGATTATTTTTGAAGAGAAATTGAAGATTATGATCTGGAGAATATGTGGTTTCAACAGGACGGAGCCACAAGCCGCACAACACAGGCTAATCGAGCACTTTTGCAAGAGAAATTTCCAGGACGCGTAATTTCAAGTTGAGTGATGTCAATTGGCCTGCAAGATCCTGCGACCTAACACCTTTGGAATTCTTTTTATGGGGCTATGCGAAAGATCGTGTTTACACGAACAACCCTCAAAATCTTGAGCAATTGAAAACCAATATTCGTGAAGTTATAGCTGAGATATTGCCGGAAATGTGCCGAAAAGTCATTGAAAATTACCTCAAAAGGATTGAGGCCTGTAAGAGATCTCGTGGAGAACATTTGAATGATGTTGTATTTTACGTATAATGGCAAGGTTTAATCTTTATATTAAATAAAAAATGTTGTTTCTATCTGAATATTTTATGTGTTTTCTTTAGCTTTACTTTCCCAAGCGTAAAATGGATAACCCTATACTTTTTTAACTGATCGAACTTATCAACGTTATTCATGTGCCAGTTGTAGTCGCGTATTATGTGAGGACATTTGACAGTTTCAAGGTTTCCATCGAATCCTCGTCTTTGTACTTCAGTTAGACTATGAGGGTTGTGAAAGTTTGATGGAACTATAACCGTTTTTTTATCCATCCATTTCAAACACATAAGTCCAGCATTACTAATTTTCCAATCAAAATCACCTCTGCGTAAAAGCTTATCGGGTACCAAATCATTTGGTAGGTGCTTTCTTTTGATTTGTACTGTTCCACATGCATAAATACCCCTTTGCTTCAGTTCGACAAGAAGATCATGCGAGTTGAAAAAACTATCAACAAATGATTTATGGCTTCGATTCTTTATAATTGAAGACAAATTCAGTACACTTTACTTTTACTTTTTGTACAGCTTATTATACTTTGGCGTTCCCTTCTGAGGCATAACGGACACATCATCCAAGTGAATGTTATTTAGTAAACAGCTAAATCTCCACTGGCACCAAATTTGCAATAAACGCATCGTGCAATTCTGGACAAGTTGACCAATAATCCCGGTAACTTGTTTGATGTTTCACGCCCATCAAAAAATTAATACCAATGAATACCCGAATTTCTTGGGAACTGTGAATTGTATGGTTTTCCAGATTGTTGGGCATACAAATTTGTTTGGAAAACGATGTGGTCAATAATTTGGTCGGTTAGCAGTTCATTGAAAATACTTTTTGCGTCTTTGGTCTCCAAGTCGAGAGCAGATCGGCCATGTTGGATGCCTATAAAGTTATCGGGAAGATCGACATTAAAAATTTTGGACCTGTTTGGAGTAATCTGAACTGGTACGGTAGTCCTTTCCACTCGAATATTGGACAAAGTAATGTCGTCGCTTTCATCAAAATTGTCGTTGGAATCCTGTTGACAAGTAGATGCATAAAATTGTTATGTGTTTTTATGATTTCTTATTGAAAATCACTTACATATAAGGACGCATATTTATAATAGTTATATATATAAATATATATATATATATATATATATATATATATATATATATATATATATATATATACATATAAATATTTATATATTTATATATATATATATATATATATATATATATATATATATATATATGTATATATATATATATATATATATATATATATATATATATATATATATATATATATATATATATATATTGTTACATGTACAAATAATTCTGCGAGCTGCTGTTGCAATTGTTTTCATAATCATTAAGAACGTCAACAAATGAATTTACTCGAACCCACGAGAACCCAACAAGCATGATCAACATCTGCAAGTGACGTCACTCCATTCATTAATTTGCTCGAATCTACCAGGTACCTCTCGGTAGAACATTCGCCAATGTACGAGAAATGGGTGAATAGGTAGAGACCCTATATAAAGGCGAGCTGAATGAATGGGAGGATTCATTCATTCGACCGCGATAAGAACTGCGATTGTGTGTGGGAAGCGATATTATTCGAGTAGTAGAAAAGTTATTTTCGTAATAGTGAAGTGATTCAGAAGACAATTGCGATAAGAAATTTATTGACAAGTGTTAGAATTTTAATAGTGAAAATTAAAGTAAGAGAAAGTGTTAAATTGATCATTGTGCACTTTTGTAATTAAATAAACTCTTTTAATTTAATTAAAAAGACATTGCGTTTTCACTTTCCGGAACATTAAATTATCGGCCGCGAACCGAAAACACGCGACAGTGGTGTCGAGAAGTGAGATTAAAATTTTGGAAGTGAAAACGTTTAAACAATTTTAAAGTGCACAATTGTGAAAGTTAACGTGGAAAAATAGCCGAAACAATAAAAATGCCAGGAAATTTACATCTAAAAATTAATCAATTGAGCATATCGGAGCTCAAAGAGGAGTTGGAACAACGAAATCTGGCTACACAAGGTACAAAGGCTATACTGATCGCACGCTTGCGTGATGCGATTGAGTCGGAAGGCGTGAATCTGGATTCGGATGAGCTCTCAGCTGCAGAAAGAGGCGCAGAAGGTGGTGAAGCCGAAACACCAAAACCAAAGGAACCAGAAAATGCGCTGATGCAAATGTTGATGCTGATGCAGCAAGAGCAGCGACAACAGTCATCCAATGTAACTGCGAAGCTAAATGAACAATCAGTACAGCTAAATGAACAGACATCCAGTTTAGCTGTGAAGCTTAGTGAACAATCAGCGAAGCTAGACCAACAAGCGTTCGAAATCAAGGCAGACATCGCACAGAAACTGGAAAAATAGTCAACCGAAATCAAAGCGGAGCTCAGTAGTCTCAACAGCCAAATTAAATGCGTCGAGGAGAAGGTATACCAGGTCGAGGAGAGAATCAACCTTGAGATCAGCCAGGTAAACCATGAGATGGAAAAAGTGAAAAAGGACTTGGAAGCAGCGAAGGCAGTAGTAACCGCCTCACCAGCCCCAATTATGACCGCAGCGCAAAGCTCATCTAGAAATGTGCAAGCACCAATATTCGATGGGCAAACGGTCTGGACTATTTACAAAACCCAGTTCGAAGCAGCCGCTCGCATAAATCACTGGAATGAGCAGGAACGAGCAACTGCATTGATTCTTGCTCTAAGAGGCCCAGCTGCCGAGCTGTTGCAGACGATCCCCGTTGAATTGCACTCAAACCCGAATGCTATAATGAATGCGCTCGACATGCGTTATGGAGACGATCATCTGAAACAGATTTATCGGTCACAGCTAAGGCATCGAATGCAGAAGTCTGGTGAAACCCTACAGCAGCTAGCCCAAGACATTGAGCGACTGGCACTTTTGGCTTATCCAGCCTACGACCCAGAACATCGAGATGATGCAGCGACAGAAGCATTCATCAGCGCACTAAAGGACCCGGAATTGCAACAAGCCGTGCGTATAGCTCAAAAGCAAACGGTTAAGGACGCACTGGCTTATAGCCTGAACTTTGAGACAGCGGAAAATGTGACTCGTACCACTGCCCGGGTTCGTGAGGTAGTGACAGACGAGTGCAGGTGTGAGCGCGTGGAAATTGAGCGAGACCCGCATGTAAATGGTGCGCCTAGATGCTGGAATTGCGGAGAGAAGGGGCACCTGCAAAGAGACTGCAAGGAGCAAAGAAAACCGAGCTATTGTCCAGGGTGTGCAGCTAGGAGGAGATCCAGACCGAGTCAGGAGCCCAGAATGGAAGCCCTTCAAACAGAGGGGTCGGGAAACATGTAAGAGCCAACTTCGTGGGGCAGAGGTTGGCTAGGAGGATCGACGTCCCCAGCACCACCATCATCGTGTCAAGACTACATCATGGAGAAGCGGACTTATGCCTTCCGGGTCAAGTTGACGGAGAACACTGCACCATAACAACCGACACTGGTGCTACCCGATCGATTATCCGACCAGACCTAGTTAGACAGCAACAACTTCACAAGGGCAGAATTTTCTCACTACGGACAGCTACGGGAGAAACTGCACCTGTTCATGGAAAGGTCAACATCCACATACAGTTGGGAGACCTCGTGTTCCGACATAATTTTCTGGTCGCGAACATTATGGATGACTGCATTCTCGGAATGGATTTTCTGCGACCACATGGAATCACGTTGGATTTGGGCAAACGTGTATTGAAATGGCAGAATGTAGAAGTACTGCCAGCCTGTTTCCACCATCACCTCTTTGGAAGCTACTCACGACCATCATTGAAAAAGGAGGCAAGACACAGACAAAGCCCGGGAATCCACGTCTGCAATATTGAAGCAGGTCAAATTGCCAGTGCAGCTATTCAAACGAGCCTCTGATCTGGTCACCAAGTACAGTGACATCTTCTCAACAAGCCTGGATGACCAAGGCCGAACGAGTATGGTAACTCACGTCATAGATACACAGGGAGCCAAGCCGATTCGACAAGCACCGAGACGTCTCCCTATAGCCAAACAAGGAGAAGTGAGCGCGCTGATCTCGGACATGGAAAAACAAGGCGTTATTGAACCTTCTGTCAGTCCATGGGCCACGCCTGTAGTTCTAGTCAAGAAAAAGGATGGTTGCACTCGCTTTTGTGTCGACTATAGGCAGCTTAACGACGTCACTAAGAAAGATAGTTACCCACTCCCACGCATCGATGACATCATGGACACTTTAGCCGACGCAAAATGGTTTTCTACACTCGATCTCAAGAGTGGCTACTGGCAGGTAGAAATTGACAAGAAGGACCGAGAGAAGACCGCATTTTCAGTTGCGACCGGATTGTGGCAATTTGTAGTGATGCCGTTTGGGCTTTGCAATGCTCCAGCCACTTTCGAACGCTTGATGGAATATGTGCTACGTGGTCTAACCTGGAAAACCTGCTTGGTATACCTAGATGACATCATCGTAATCGGTAGAACGTTCGAAGAGCATGTGCGGAACTTAGAAGAGGTTTTCTCCCGATTACGACTGGCAAATTTGAAACTTAGTCCCAAGTGTACTCTTTTTGCAGATGAAGTAAAATACCTGGGACACGTCGTATCAGCAGAAGGAGTCAAAACAGACCCTGAGAAAATTGAAGCCGTGAAAAGCTGGCCAACACCAAACAACAAGCGCAAACTACGAAGTTTTCTGGGTCTGGCGACCTACTATCGAAGATTCGTCAAAGACTTTGCCAAAATAGCTAAGTGTCTTCATCAGCTAACCGAGAAAAATCGTCCGTATGTCTGGAATGAACAATGCCAGACAGCCTTTGAGACCCTGAATGAAAAGCTGTGTGAATCACCCGTGCTGGCGTATCCAAAACCCGGAAAAATGTTTGTAGTTGACACCGATGCAAGCAACGGCGGTATTGGAGCTGTACTCTCCCAGCAGATCAATGGCGAAGAAAGAGTCCTCTCTTATTACAGTCGAGTTCTCTCAAAAAGTGAGAGGAATTACTGCGTGACCAGGAAGGAGCTATTGGCTATAATAGAGGCCACCAAGCAGTTCCACAAGTATCTATATGGCCAGAGATTCGTTCTTCGAACGGACCATGCATCACTGAGATGGTTGCTCAACTTCAAAAACCCCGAGGGACAAGTTGCGAGATGGATCGAAAGATTGCAGTCATACGACTACGAAATTGTTCATCGGAAGGGCGGAGTTCATGGAAATGCTGACGCCCTATCCCGCCGTCCATGTCCAGCTAACTGCAAGCATTGCCGACGGATTGAGGAAAAGGCACCGCTCGTTGATCTGCGATTGATAACGGCGGAATTCGATGAAGGCTGGTCATCGGAGGAGATTCGAAACGCCCAGTTAGCCGATGAAGACATCGGACCATTGCTCGTATGGAAGGAGACGACTGGGCGACCTGAGTGGAAAGACGTTTCAATGCATGGCGCAACCCTGAAAAGCGTTTGGGCACAATGGAACTCCCTTCAGGTGGAGGGTGGCGTACTCAAGCGGAAATGGGAAACGGCGGATGGTAGCTCCTATAGGATGCAAACTATACTTCCCAAAAGCCGAATCCACGATGTGGTTAAGGAAATGCATGAAGGATCCTCGGGAGGCCACCTTGGTGTTAACAAGACCTTAGCGAAATTGCGGGAACGGTTCTACTGGCTCCACGCTCGAGAAGACGTAGAGGACTGGTGTCGCAGATGCACAATTTGCGCTTCCGTCAAAGGCCCAAAGCGACGACTGAGAGGACAAATGCAAACCTATAACGTAGGCGTGCCATTCGAAAGGATTGCTGTTGACATCGCAGGACCCTTTCCTGAATTCGATTGGGGAAATCGATACACGCTAGTTGTAGCCGATTATTTCAGCAAGTGGCCCGAGGTCTACCCCATTCCCAACCAGGAAGCAACTACCGTAGCTGAACAGCTAGTGTTAAATTGGGTCAGTAGGTACGGCGTACCTTGCGAATTACATTCAGATCAAGGCCGAAACTTTGAGTCACTAGTTTTTGGCGAAATGTGTGAACTACTGGGAATACGGAAAACGAGGACAACACCGCTGCATCCCCAATCCGATGGAATGGTCGAACGGTTCAACGGCACGCTCAATAAACATCTGGCCAAGATGGTTGACGAGAACCAAAGGGACTGGGACCGACATATCCCACTATTTTTGATGGCGTACAGAGCTGCCAAACATGCATCGACGGGCCAAGCCCCAGCCAAAGTCATTTTTGGAAAGACTATTCGTCTGCCAGCTGATATAAAGTTTGGAACACCCCCCGAGAAACCCCAAACGATCTCGGAGTACGCAAGTGATCTAAGACAACGGTTGAACCAGATACATCGGACAGTGCGAAAACACCTCGAATCGGCTACTGACCGCATGAAGACCAGGTATGATCTAAAGGCTAATTCTACTATGACTTGGTGTGACTTTATAACCCGCAACGGCGAAAGGGTAGGTCTTCAAAGTTGCAACATAATTGGGAGGGACCATACCGAGTTACAAAGCTAATCAACGACGTCGTATACCGAATACAGGAACATCGTAAGCCGAGAGCAAAAATGAAAATCGTGCATCTGGATCGTCTTGCCCCATATTACACCCAGGGGGAATCGACTACAAATAGCGACACATCTTTTCGGGGCGAAAAGAACGTCAACAAATGAATTTACTTGAACCCACGAGAACCCAACAAGATTGATCAACATCTGCAAGTGACGTAACTCCATTCATTAATTTGCTCGAATCTACCAGGTACCTCTCGGTAGAACATTCGCCAATGTACGAGAAATGGGTGAATAGGTAGAGACCCTATATAAAGGCGAGCTGAATGAATGGGGGGATAATTCATTCGACCGCGATAAGAACTGCGATTGTGTGTGGGAAGCGATATTATTCGAGTAGTAGAAAAGTTATTTTCGTAATAGTGAAGTGATTTAGAAGACAATTGCGATAAGAAATTTATGGACAAGTGTTAGAATTTTAATAGTGAAAATTAAAGTTAGAGAAAGTGTTAAATTGATCATTGTGCACTTTTGTAATTAAATAAACTCTTTTAATTTAATTTAAAAGACATTGCGTTTTCACTTTCCCGGAATATTAAATTATCGGCCGCGAACCGAAAACACGCGACAATATATATATATATATATATATATATATATATATATATATATATATATATATATATATATATATATATATATATATATATATATATATGTATATATATATATATATATATATATATATATATATATATAGATTTATATTATATATATATATATATATATATATATATATGTATATAGATTTATATATTATGTATATATGTATATAGAGTTATATTATATATACATATATATATATATATATATATATATATATATATATATATATATATATATATAGATTTATAAATTTGATTTCCTTTTGTTTGGATATCAAAAAAATTCTCAAGGGTCTATAAGCTAGGTCTACATGGAGGTAACCATTTAAAAAACTTTTTTAACCAAAGGAATATCTAATGAAAGGTCTTCATTAGAACATTTCAAAACAGGTCTTAAAATAATATTGCCAAGGCCAAGTGTGCAGGGTGGGGAGAAACGACCGAATAATGTTTGTCCCCCTGCTCGGAATGGACCCCTGTGATCCAAAAAATCTGAGAAAAATCGTGGAAGTGTTTCCCATGAGTACAACAACCATTCAAAATTCGCTAACTTTGTTACAAATATTTAGTAGGATTCATGAATTCCTCATTTTCCTCAATAAGATCAG
This sequence comes from Odontomyia ornata, assembly GCA_963969285.1. Lineage (NCBI taxonomy): Eukaryota > Metazoa > Arthropoda > Insecta > Diptera > Stratiomyidae > Odontomyia > Odontomyia ornata. The sequence goes on from OZ017742.1 coordinate 240,747,232, forward strand.
ATAGATACTCTTGTACTCGTATTTAATAAAATTTTGTATGATGAACAACTATGCACGGTTTTTCTACTATACGATCTTTCCAACAAACCACATTTTTGGATGAATCTTCTTGAAAATTTCAGAAAATATGAATTACTTATGTATCTTTGAGACTCTGTACATTGAATGAATGGCCGCTTAAATTGGGGTTAAAAAAGGATTTCTCTTAAACGTATTATTATCATCATCGATTCATCATCATTAGTTGCGTAACATAAGTATCTGCATCTCAGAGGTTGAGTAGAAACCCTTCTGGCTCAAGCAACCTGCTGTCTACTCAACTGATTTGACTATCTATAAAGTCTTGTCATGCATTCCTCTTTTAGAAATTTAACGGAGCCGTCAGGTTTTAATACTAGAAAGGTTTTCAAACGAAGAGTATCTGGAGAAAAGTGGATTAGAGACGCAAAAATACAACAGTTTTTTTTTCATTTTCTGGTTTTTTCTCTATTTCCCTGAGCATTTCTTTGGCCTAGTAAATTGTAATCTAAGATTTCTGTAAAGCAGAATTAGCAATCAATGAAAGTTACTTTTGATAACACCTGAAAAGTAAATAGAAGCCAATTTCCTCTGTTCTGAATTTTATTGTTTAGTTTTGTACAAACATCTAGTGAGCTGCATAGAAACACTGGTTAGCAATTGAATCTTGAGACTATTAGTAACCGAATCTTTGTGATTCTGTGCTGCGTCCATTATGTTCATGCTTTTTTGATCCCACGTTCGAATTGCTTGTCATATACGCGCTTGTTTTCATCATCGATTACTTCAATGCGAGCCACAAATAATTCATCAAAAGAATAAATAGAAAATTTCCATATATTTGACACCTAAAAGTACACAATTGGATAATTGCCTGCCATTATCTCTTCATTCAAATCAACAAATTGATCAATTCTCTTCACTGGCAATAAATATGTCTTAATTTATAGAATTTGTATGTTTTTGTGAATTTATATTAAACTTTTTCTTTGCCCCTACGCAAATTCAATCCGAGCAACCACAATCAATTGATATCCATTCAAATTTTTCCCATTTCTGGAAATTGCACCGATAAATCACTCTTTGCACGAATAAAATTGTTCAGTGGGAGGTAGACAAAGTAAATGTATCTCAACATTTGCTTCGGTACCTTCATTGATGTATGGCAAAATGTCCTTGCACCGTTTGCTTGTTTGAATAACGTGGTAAAATACCTATGGGCCCGACACACGATAAAATCAACAATCGTAGAAGTATTTGAATGAATGCTCGACAAAAAGGTGCTGTCAGTATATTATGCCTTTAAAAATATTTTTCGACTTTTTTATTGCACACCGGCGACGGCCGGAATACATAATTCAGTAGTAGAAAGAATGGTAAAAATAAAAACAATCAAATGATAAATGGTTGTCATAAAATCAGTGAATGAGTGGAATTCTTTCAGAATGTAGATTGAAAATGAGTTTCGTGGGTCCAAAGGACATGTTTCGTTAACTTTCAAATGAGTTTTATTCGCCAAAATAAGCGAAAACTGCTCATACCGCTGTTCCTAGAATCCAACGAATTTTTATAAAATAACACACTGATGGCCCTGACCTATTGAAAAATTTATTGCATTTTCAATAAAAATTTGAAAATTCGTCCTTTACTATTCATAAATCAACCCTTGATATTACTAAATTCCTTTCTGCTATCAACTAGTCTCATCTAGATTAGTCTCTCCAATAAATTCAATCATACTCCCTTACTCCCTGGCAATTGCATAAACTTTTCCGACTTTGATGTAGCCGTAAAAGTTGTTTTAGTGTTCCCAAACACATTTCACAACCGTAAGTAAAGTTTAAGTGAGGTGTAAACCATACACCGGATGTTGTTGCATCAAGTTTTTAGTCAAACACAACAAAACCAGGTGTACGAGTGAGTTGATCTGAACTAAGTGAATTTAGTTTTTGCTCTGAGTTTATTATGGTAGCATACTCTATTGATTTTATGTACCTACCCCGAAAACATGCACACAATATGGTGTGTAGTTTGTTGAAAGTTTCAGAATTTTCCCGATAAGTAACATAAAGTGTCGATTTTGTGCGATGCTCCTTCTCGTTGAATATAACATTAGAACAGGAGTGGATTTGATAGTTGATGTTGTTGCTGAATTTTTAACAGATTGTCTGGAAAACGAAGATAGTCTAAATACTTGCTCAGATGAAGGATATGCTTCGAGATTTTAGGTGAATTTTTTTTGAATAGTTCATGGGAATTGGGGATGGACTAATGATGAGCTGCTTGAAGTAGTCAGCTGATGCATCGCATATTTTTCAAATCAAGAATGATTTATGGTTGCCACTAGGACAAAAACAAGTAGTCAGTTGAAAAAATTTCGCATGGAGCTGAAAACTGGTACAGGTCTTAAATACACTATTCTGATTGAACGATCAAAAGCCTCCGCCAATCCTACGTTTGCAACAAATTAATCAAGGTCAAATGCCAAAACATCGGTTTTTTCCAACCCATAAATGGTGGAATTGAAAAATAGCTCAGAAAAAATTTTTAGATTATGTAATAATCTTCAAAATTTTACTCTAATAATTTCCTCCTACATATAACCATTGCTGAGATATCGCGATTTCACAGTGGTTCACCTCATACAACGTTGCTGGACAAAATTCATTTTAAATAATTTTTTGATGTTCCCATGACAATAACAATTCCCCAAAAGTCACAATACGAAATAAAAGTTTTAACATAAATTGTACAGTAATGGGTCAGAAAGGTTGAAGTGAAGGAATAAAGCTGGTCCGATAAGTGCTTTGCCTCACCGCCCGATGGAGTCACTATCAGAAAAGAAATCCACTATCATATAGTACATTCTTGTAGACGGCTACTGTCAAAAATTTCCCCAAAATTGGGCTTGTAGTTTTGTTTTGACCACATGTAGAAGCGAGCCTGACCGTGGATTTTAGAAAAATGGAGAAAGAGCAATATCGGTCGGTGATTCGATTCTTGTTTTTGGAATTGAAATCGCGCAGCGAAATCAAAGAGCGCTTGAATTCTATGTACATTGACTCTGTTTCTGCGATGACGATCGTAAAAAATTGGTATAACGAGTTTCAACGTGGTCGCACGTCAGTTTATAATGAGCCACGCCTAGGTGCCCCAAAAATGGCTAGTTGAGACAGTGAGCATTTCAAGAGACTGTGTGGGTCATATTCTGCATGAACTTTTGAGCATGAAAAAGTTGTTGACGCAATGGGTGCCGCGTTAAAACAAATGCAACCGTGAGACCACTTTAGAGCGGCGTTTGACGCTGTTTAAGCGCAATTGGAAGAAGTGTTTGCATCATTTTGTGACCATCAACGAAACATGGGTCCATTAGTACACACTAGAGACCAAGGAGAAATAGTGGACTTCACCCGGCAAACGTGCTCCGAAGAAGGTGAAGACTGTACCATCGGTCGGAAAGGTGATGGTACCCATTTTTTCAGGATTCACAAGGTGTGACCTGCATTGACAATCTGAAGAAGGGCAAAACGGTCACATGGCTTGATTCGATTCGATGCCGAATTTCAGGAAAAAGACCCAATATCGCCAAGAAAATAGTACTTTTCCACCATGACAACGCACTGGCTCACACCCCCCGCCCTCGCCACGGCCAAACCAGTCGAGCTACCCCATCCACTGTATTCTTCAGATTTGACTCGATGCAGCTTTTTTTCTTTCCGAACTTAAAAAAGTCCCTCGCTGGGCAGAAATTTGAGTTGAATGGGGAAGTCAGCACCGCCACGGAGGCCAATTTCGCAGACCTCGAAAACCATTATCGATTACAAGTGGATAATGTTATTGTTTGTATTATGGGCTCTGCCTTTGAGGATGAATATAGGGTTTTGCATTAGGGACATAACAGTTTTGTATCTTTATATGAATGCACCCTGCCAATGAAAAAGCGTCAGTTAAAGTGAAAATGTTTTTCATTGTGGTAAAGGTCACGAACCAGCAACGCTTGGAAATTATTAAAAATTACTATTATTTAAAAAGCCGAAAAATCATCTTCAGCGATCAAGCTCAGTTGTGGCTCAATGGCTTTGTTAACCTTAGAAAGGTACCGTTAACTGTATGATGCTTATAGGTACAGATGTATAAATTTTACTCACTCGTGGATTTACATGTTCCAAGGTGATAAAGAAGTCGTTTATTATTTATAAATATACGGTTAGTGTTTGAAAAATTTATTATATAAATTAATTAAAAAACAAAACAAACATTTTTCAACAGCAAGTACAAGTAAAAAATTTGGTAATTCATGAATTAAGTTAAATTTTAAGAGTTAAGACATAATTTTTTTATATAATTAAATTAAGATTCATAGTTTGGGCACGTTTTAACTGCATGTTCTGAGCAAATTGTTGAACCACATTTGCAGTAAGTAGTGGTGTATCTACGTTTTTTGTAGTTGCAAAAGTTGCAATACTTTCTAGCCCCCCCTTGATTTTCTTGTATGATGATATTTTCGCTTTCATCTATAACACTTTTTATTGATATTTTTAAATTTTGATTCATTTTTGGATTATTTGCTATTCTTTTTCTTTGAAAGTCAATCAGTCAATCCCTTATGTAATGTAGACATGAAGTCAAGTCTTGACGTTGTGTTTTGGCTTCAACTGCAAAGGTTATGATTGTGTACTACAAACAAATTTATTGTGGCTATATTTACCATGTTGCAAAAAAGTAAGAGGCCACCTTTTTGTTTTTGTGATATGGTTGGTATTCTGACACATCTGGTGAAAACTGTCGACTCCTCCTTTTGTTTTGTTGTATACATGCACTTTGTATGATTTGGCTGTGTCTTCGTGAATGCCATCTGAGTCATGCATACTAGATACTAGTGTAACAAGTTTTTTGCTAATTGGTTTGTATGAAACTAGTACCATGTCGTCATGGTATAGAAAAAATGTATAGATGCGCTTCGGTTTTGAAATTTTATATCCGTAGCTTGAGTAGGTAGCTGTGGTTTATTCTTTTTTATTGTGTCAACAGTAGTTATTTTGTAGTCATGAAAAAGACGTTGAACAAGCGGAATACTTGTGAACCAATTATCTAACGTGACTTTTCTGTTGTGTCTTTCACATTTTGTAAAAGTCATAATACTCACCACCGGGTATTTTTGGAGGAACTCTTTCTTTACCAAGATTAACATTAGCATCTAGCATGTAGTTTGTTCTAGCATCGCAAGACATAATTATTTTAATTCCATACTTATTGGATTTAGAGGGAATGTACATTTTGAAGGAGCATCTTCCTCTAAACCAACAAGTTGTTCATCAATTGTTCTATAACTACCAGGTTTATAATTGGTTCTACAGTTTTGTAGAAGTTTTTCCCAAAAAGAAGAAACTGGAACTAGTTTAGTTAGTTCTCTTCTAGCTTGCCTAGTTGTCTTATCATCAAATCTTAGACAATTTAAGATGAATTTGAATCTCCTCTCAGTCATGGTTGCTCTGTATCTATCCACACTGTAGCTAGTATCAAACATTATACTAGCTGATAAATGATTATCTTTGAGTGCAGCGGATAACACTAACAGGACAAGAAATGCTTCAAGTTCGCTCATTTCTAAATCTGACAAGTTCGCGTGAGATTCTTGATTATACTTCTCTCTTTGAGTTTGCATTTCTTTATTTTTACTGACCAACATCTCTTTGAAAATATCTGTTGTAAAAAAGTTTTTGAAGTAACTGATTGGACACAAAGAATGTTTAGCTTCTCTTTTTGGGCCAGGGCAAATATGTACAACATTTTTCGCGGTTGTTTCTTTCCGACCGCAGCTATAACAAGCTCTTTGCACTAAATGAAATTTCCGTCTCTTCCAATTAAATTAAATTCAGTCGCTGTGATCACTGATGAAAATATTTCATCAGTTTTTTCATAATCAGGAGTTGTTTTGTTAGTACTTTCCTTTTTGAGACTTTTTTTTGGCATTTTACACTTTTTTGCCTACTTACTACTTCTTGGATATTCTTTACCCTTTTTCTCTTCAGCTTTTTCAATATTTTTGATTATTTCGTCAAGTATTTCACCCTCTAAATCGATCTCCTCTGTTGGGTCTACCTCTGGAAAATATTCCGAATCTGCATCACTATCTTCATCAATTTCAGCTATGTCGCACTTTAAATTATTCTCGTCTTCTTCCAATTCCAATTCTAAAATCCCCCAATATTTTGTTTTCTGTTCTCAGAAGTTCTTCCATAATAACACTGATCTTAAACAATAAAAAATTTCGATAATATTTTATAGAACCAAAAAAAAAATTATTATATTCAGGACATAGATAATTGCCTAAACTAATTGTTCAGTGATCAAGATTACATTTGATGTGTGTAAAATAAGCAACAGTCATAATTTGATAACATATTCATACATTTGAAAAATAAATAATTACGCATAAAGGTACCAATGATTAAAAATTACTCACCAAATATCAGACGCTATTAGTACCGATTAGTAAAATATACTCACACCTTTTTTCAATGCCTGGAGACAGAACAAAATTAAACACAATTACATGCGATCACCACCGCAGAAAACTTGTAACTCAATGAATGAAGCACTGCTAGCGGCTCACGACTCAAGGTTGCCTACCTGCTGATTCACCAACAAAAATATCCCTGGTGTGAGTAAAAATTACTCACAGTTAATAAGCAAAATATTGGTCAGCAACAAACCCATATGTGCTTCTTGAGACACCGTTGGATTTGCAAAAAATTACTGTTGGGTGCGGTTTTCATGCAGGAGGTATAATTGGGCCGTATTTTTTCGTGGATGAAAACGACCATCATGTTACCGTCAACGGAGAGCGCTATCGTGTTATGTTGAAAGCTTATTTGTGGCCAGAATTGGATGAACTTGACATCAACGATATGTGGTTTCAACAAAATGGTGCCACTAGCTACAAAGCAAGCTTTACAATCGGTTTATTGAAATTAATTTATTTATTGTTATGTCCTTGATGGAAAACCCTATAATTGGGTCCGAGAATGTTTGAGGTCATATGAGTCCAATTGTTTTGCTGTAGAATAGTGAAAGCTTATAATGAGAAGACAAATAAAGTGTGGATGCTGTAATAGCAGGAAATAAGGGGTGTATGTTAACATTAAAAACACTTCCTCTCTCTCAAGCAACTTTAAAAAGAAATGTGAAGAGACCACAAAGGGTGAAAATTTTTTCAATAAACAAGAACAAGAGCTTTGCGAGTATATTTGACACGAAGAGTGCACTATATGGTTTTATATTAAATGACTTGAGGGGCTAAGTATACAGGTTGGCGGTGAAAAATAATAAGGTCGACACGTTCAACAACGAAAAACAAGAAGCTGGTTACATGAAGGTTGGACGATCAATTTTCTCATAATACATCCTAAATTGTTGATAAGACTACTTGAAAGTACTTTAGAAGCTCGTACAATGGGGTTAAACAAGCACGTTGTAGATCAATACGACATGCATAGGTTGATGTCTGATCAAATTTACAATTTCGATGGGACACGCATTTCCATAATGCTAAAAGTAAAATTTAAGATTATAGGCAACCCAGATCGGGTCGATATCTTCCGCAAGTAGAGAGATGAAAATAACTATTGAAATATGCATCGGCGTAAGCGGCCGGTACATATTACCCATGCTGGTATTCCCAAGAATATAAGTGAACCTGCGACTGATTTTAAATGCTGCATTTGGATTTCAGCAAATTTGCTGATTACTTTAAAAAGTTTGGAGAATTCAGTGAGGCAACAATTGAATGACCTGCTTTATTTTTGGATGGGCAAAGTACCCACACTTAAATCAATGACGTCATATATGAAGCCCGATACCACGGAGTTATCATTCTGTGCTTCCTACCACTACTAAAATATACTACTGAAGCAATAGCACTACCCATGGACATTTGAGGAATGACGTTGAATACATAAGGTCATTTAGCACATATTATGACCATCAAATTACAGCATTACTACACAATAATCCAGGAATGGTTATCATGGTTCAATAAGTCAGAGAAAAATTTTTGAGAAGGCTTTTTAAAAGCATCATCGAAATCAATAGCTGTGAATGGCTTCAGAAAATTCGACATTTGACCATATAATTCCGTAGCTTTCACTAAAACTTATTTCATTCCTTCCTAAGCTATTTTGGTTGCTTTTTTGCAACCTGAGATATTGCATATTACTAAGGAAAAAATCATGGTTGCTGCCAGACCAAATAACGAAACAACAACTGGGAGATCAACACTGGCCAGTTAGATGACTTTGATGTCAACATCTGCTTAGTCAGTATTCAATATTTCTATTGCAACCATATCTAAAACAAGGTGCGTATTCTCATCACTCCTGAAGTTTCAATCAGAACTGACTGATGATTTAGGTAAACTTCAAGACACAATTATTTCATTCACACTTTTGGAACTTTCCGGAATTCTAAATTATGCCTTTTCCAAAACTCTAAAAACTATAAAAGTAACGAAAAGAGAGTTAAGGCCGCTATTATAAGTGCGTTTCCGTATAAAACATATACATAAAATAACAAACCTTTAAACAGATTAACTAGACAGAAGTATGCTTCTGTCAGAAGGGTTTTGTATTTGACATATGATATTGAAGCATATGACAGTATCAACAGAAATGCCCTGCACAAAATACAGCATGATTTTGGCATCCCAACAAAGCTACTCCATATGGTCAAGGTCATAACGCTTAGTACAGAGCAAATATGCCCTTTGATATTGGGTTGGAACCCATCAAGAGAAATACAACATTTGATGCCTCCAGTACACAAATTTTCAAGCCCACACAATTAGTAATATACGAGAAATAGTGGTGATGTCAATATTATGGCATGGTCAATCTCAGATGCCAAAAAAGTATTTCTAAGCCTAGACTCGGAAGCAAACCAAATTAACTTTCGAGTTAATCGAGTTCGAGTTCTTTTGGCTGTGCTGTGCACAACCAAAAGATTATCCATATTTACAAGCCACTTATCAAACGTGTGCTATTTATATGGGAGCAAAACATAAACCCTGACAAGCAATCCAAAAAGGCAGCGGATATATTTGAACGCAAAGTGCTGCGGTAAATGTACGGTTCAGTAAAACATTAACCGAGTGGAGACTACGATTACTACAATGAATTGTTTGACCTGTTAGATGAATCACCTAAATCTTTAAACAGCAATGAGCGGTCCATGTAGAAAGAATGAAAAAAAATCAGCTACCCAAAAGAACATTTAAAGGTAGAACACAAAGTCGATGTCCAGTGGGAAGACTGAGGATTCAATTGGAAGACACGATAGAATCTGACAGTAGATCCTTACTGGAACTGATCAACTGGTGAAGCAGGTTACATAACCGTGACAATTGGAGGAAATCAATACTGGAGGCCAAGGCCCCGCTTGAACTGTCGTGTTATAGATGACGATGATGATGTACTATGGAAGCACCAGAAGCCAATTAACTCTACAAAAAACTTTATTAATACATACATCTTAAGTCTGTTTGAAAATGGCAACCGCCATTTTGTTACACTATTGCTAATATTACTGATTTCAAAGAACCCGAGAAATGTACATATTATTCCTCTAATCAGAAAAATTGTCGGGTGTTGCCCAGGGATCTATCCTTGGTCCAGACCTGTGAAACATGTCTTACGACAGGCTGCTGAGACTGGAGATACCAGATAAGTCACACTTGATTGATTTTTCAGATGATGTTGCGGCTCTGTTCCCTAGACGCACCGTTGAACAAGCACAATTTAGGCTAGGTATGCTAATGCGCCAAGTGAGAGACTGGATGACTGCTCGTGAGTTCAGTTTAGCATTGAAGAATCCGAATTGGTCATCTTGACAAAGAATAGAATCCGTATTGGAGACATACTAATTGAATCGAAGCCAGCGGTGAAGTACCTGGGGCTACTGATCGACTTGAAGATGAGTTTCTCTGCGCAAATCAGGGCAACACTTAGAAGGCCGCTTCGGGAATATCGGATCTGAGTCGACTTATGGCCAACGTAGGGGAACCCAGCCCATCAGGAAGATGCCTCTTGATGAGTGCTGTAGGGTCAATGCTACCGTACGGAGCAGAAATATGGGGCGACGCTCTCAGTAGGGAGGTATATCGAAAACGTTTGGCACAGTTACAGAGAAAAGGAGCACTGAGTATTACATATTCTTATCTGATAATCTCTGATTCGGCAGTTAGAGTGATTGCAGACATGAAACCTTGTTTGAGAGCACCGCACTATTTACCTGTGTCGAAACGAAAACGGGAGAGAGACGGTTTTCCGTGAGGAGAGACAGCGCTCACTGGATGATTTGCAGCAGTTTTGGGTGAATTTGCACCAAGGGCCTCATCCCGGATGTCAGACCGTGGCCAAATCGAAGGGATGGTGAGATTGATCCCAACCGTCGCTTTTGCCTAGAAGAGGAAGATGATGCCTGCCGAACATTTTTTGAAAAAAAATAGAACAGGCTGCAATGGAACCTCTACAGGGATACGGGAGGTGATGCTTGAATCGGTTGACAAATGGAACCCGGTGGCACATCGTTTTTGGGCAGCCCTAAAAGATAAAAGCGACTCACAGCAGCCGGAAAGCATAAGGCTGGGGGATCGCTTGTATGGCAATTCCTCTTCCCATCTCCCCTCCCGCTAGCAGAGGGATCCTCTAACTTGAAGGTGCCTGGTCCGAAGTATTGTTTGAAATGGTTTCAAGCTGGGTTTCCGGGTTGACAAAGGAGGCGTTTAGTGGGTAGCCTAGTTGCTTGCAACCATGGGAGTCCAACACTTAGTGCGTACATGCCATTCGCCTCCCAACGACAAAAACAAAGAAATCTGAATAATTGAGAAGTTCCAATGAAAGCTCTAGTGTCTGGCTCGACGAAAAGCCCAAATAACAAAAAACACGCCCATACAACTAAAAAAACGTGAAGTTAAACTCTGTTTGAGAAAAATCTTCTGTCGTTCAAATACTTCTAATGTCGTTCAAATACTTTAGGAGCGCACACTGGTTTTACTACTTCCCCAATGATGAGACATTAAATGCCAAGAAATGCCAATAACTGCAAATACACTTACAGCTCTACTTACGCCTCCTTTGTGCTGATTGCCGGTAACTTTTACTTTCTGTAAAAGGCAGACGTAGAAGGGTGAATGCGAGCCCTTCGCGCCTGATAAGGGAATCGCAAGTAATAACCATGCCGCCACAATGGAGGTTGAGCGGTGGGCTAACTCCTCGTTCCCGTAAAACCCTACATTGTTTCGTAACGTTCACAGAGCCTCAGAATTGAACTGAACCGAAAAAAACTATGGAATCGGATCCTGGAACGTCAGATCACTCAATTACCTAAAAAGCTTTTACAACAGGCAAGTCAATAAGGCCAGTCACTTCGGACTGGAAGTGATATTCAAGATACGAGATTGCGTAAAATATTCAAAAGTGGAATTCATTGTGAGTAGGGAGTTTAGAACGCACGTTATTGATTTTAAGGCAATCAATAAACGGTTGGGTGCATTCCATATAACAGCAGAATTCTTCAAAATTTGGCCCATAAATGTACACGTTCTGACCAAAGACAAGGATGAAGAAATGAAGGAAACGTTCTATAATTGCCTGGAAAGATTAGTCAGTTCATTGCCTACAAATGACACAAAAATAGTTCTGGGTGACTTCAAGGCTAAGCTTGGCAATGAGCTACCCCAAAGGGGAACAACTGGAGGTTATAGCCTCTACGAAGAAAAAAATGACAACGGCCGGTGACTGATTGATTTTGTATGTAGCAGAAATCTAGTCATACTTTTAACGTGCTTCCTAAATCGACGCATACATAAAAAGATCTAGGTATTATCGGATGGAAACACACGAAAGCAGATCAACCATGTTGTGATCTAGCAACGTTGAGCCTCCACCAGCATACTTGACGTCCGTAGATACCGAGGAGACAATTTTAACTCAGATCATTATTTGATCAAATTAGCCTTTGGATTTTGTATGTTCAATGCGTGTTCGGCGAACACAAGCTCACAACAAAAATTGAACATCGAAAGGGCTCAAACGGGGTATGTGGCAAAAAATTTCATGGAGATCCTCAACAACAAGCTAGCTCACATCCTATCTGATCCATTGATGAAAACAAGTAACAAGCTATGGGTGAAAGTGTAAACGGCTATTGAGACCGTGGCAAAATACACAATCGGACATCAAACCCAGCACAAAAGAAATGATTGGTTCGATGATGAGTACCAGAATGCATTAGATGAAAAGAATCAGGCGCTCAAGAATATTTAGGTAGGAAAACCAGGACAAAGAGAGGACATTGTGAAAATCTCAGAAGAGTAGTAAACAAGATCATTAGAATCAAATACAGAAAATTCTATGACAACCAATTTAGAAGTGTCGATATAAGTCTAGTGAGCAACAACACAAAACAAGCATACAAAGAAGTGAAAAGCCTGAAACGTAGTTATCAGCCAAAAACCACGCTTTGCCGTGATGACATCGGCAATATCATTATTGATGAAAACAGGATTAAGGAAAGATGGGAATCATATTTCAAGAAGCTCCGTTATCATTCGCGCAGCTCTAGACCATCGAAGCTTATAAATATTCCCGGAGAGCTTCCACTGGCCCCACTAGCTTTGGATGAAGTTCGTTCCACCATCAAAGCCCAAATGAATAATAAAGCACCGGCTCTCCATGAAATTACAGTGGAGCTCATCAAATATGGTGGCAGCATGTTTAAAAAGGCATCCATAAAGTCATGCAGCGCATTTGGCAACAAGAACATATGCCGAATAAGTGGAGCCAATCAATTATATTTCATATCGACAAAAAAAGGTGACAAGCTACAGTGCGAAAACTATAGAAGCATATCACTACTTTGTACGGCATACAAAGTATTTTCAAAATCTTAGAAAATAAAATCAGTTCATACGCCAACAGTTTTATCGGGGAGTATCAAAGTGGCTTTAGAACAGGTAGATCGACAAAAGACCAATTGTTCACAGTCAAGCAGATACTTGAGAAATGCTGGGAGGTAGTTTTTCAAATTCATATTCCTAAGGAAGCTAGAGGATGGAATGACACAAATTTTTTTATGTTTTTATCTTTACTTGCTTGCTCCTCCTTGGAATAAAATTAAATCCATAAAAATTGGCAGCCAAAAGACCTCACCATGATATTTCATTTGATACCCTACTCGACTACCTTCAAATAAAAAAAATTAAGGGTTCACATACTGATAAGAGGGGAGACCCTCTTTAGGTCCTTTTAAATATTTTTCGACTACGAAACTTTTGAAATGACACATTTTTTTGCTTTTTCACAAAAGTTTGTCTAACTTCTATCTTTCCCCAGAAAATATTAGAATACTTTTTTATGTTGGTTTTTTTCTCGGTCTTTTTCATGTCATTTTTTGGGCATTCATTCCAACCAGTAGAGCATCACACAGTACAGCCTCGAAAACGTGTAAGAATTTGAGATCTCTCAAATACAAATACGCCGTTGTGGCTATCTCAGGTCTGGTGCACCCTAGACAAAAACGGATACTTTTAAACGATTTTCCCACCTCAAAAGCACTTTCTCGGTTATGATTTGTAAATTTTCACTACTTTTCCGAATTCACATTCCTAAGAGAGCTAGAGCGATTCAAAGTCAAGAAAAAAGTCAAAATAGGAGACCTCCCAACTTCACACAGGCCCTTGGACGACCTTGGCGCTGGTGCACTTTTAACAAAAACTGATACTTTTAGAAGATTTTCGTACCATCAATACATTTATTCGGTTAATACTTCTTGAAATTATCAGTGGATTTTCAAATTCGGAATTTGAAGGGAGCTAGAGTGTAGAAGGAATTTTTTGTGTTCGTTGCTTTCATCTACTTACCTCCCCCATTTTTCCCCTGAAACAAAATTAGAGCCTGAATGCTTGGTGACTCAAAAGATCTTACTCGACCATCATCAAAGAAGCCCATGTAGAGGGTCAAATCCTGATATGAAGAGACCAGTCTTAAGATCCTGTAAAAGTTTATCCGACTATAAAACTTTTAATATGACACCTTTGTTCATTTTTTTTCTGCAAAAATTGATGACTTTAGCTTCTATAGTTCCTGAGAAAAAAGTGGTCGTTTTTTATATCATTTTGAGTAGTTTTTGATTTCGATTGACTTTTGTATCGTTTTTTTTCTGTGTTCGCTAGGTTGTCTCTCTTAAGAAGCGAAACTTCAAAAATTTCAAACTGCCGAATTATTCATTTTAAACACCTGAAATTTGTGATACTTTTGTGGGTGTGAATGCTTTAAAGTTTAAATTTCAATGACCACATGACGTTATGCTATAGAGTAAGCTTTAATTCTGGGAGAAAATGTCAATAGAAAATTATGTGATAAATGTTAGGAGATGTTTTCTGATTACAAATATTTTAAAAGATGAAAAACTATCCAATAAATTTATTGAATCCTCTCCCTGATCGGAGATGAACTGTGTCTCCTTAAAAGTGAGTGACTCTCCTCTCAATGGCATTGTCCCGATTTTTTAAAAAAGCGTCAACAGAACAGGTTCTTTTGCTGTGAATTTTTATCAAAAGGGTAACTCATAGTAAAATTACTGATAAAAACTTTAATTATTTGATCTTAGTCCACCAATTGATGTGAAGTAAAAATTTTCAGGTTTATTGAGATTCAGGATTCGTTTACGAAATATTGTATTTTGCTTACACAAGTGAAGGTTTTACTAATAAATTAATTGAGCTTATTTTGGAGACAATAGCTTCAATAAAATTCAAATACAATCGATATTAACTTACCAAGAATTCTACTCAAATTCTAGCTTACAACAGGAACTTACCTGGAACAAAAAGGAAAATAATTATTAACTGAATATCTGACTTTTAAGTTTTAATTTTATTTGGATTTTAATAACTTTTCATGTAATTTGGCTGTATAATACTCGTATTATTAAAAAGTATCTGATTCTTAAGCAAATTTGCAATAAATCTCTACTAACAAGATTCTTTTCAAATTTCAATTATTTTCTATTTCGGTGGCAACTCACCACTGTCAACTATTAAAAACTCATCATGAAAGCTTCATAAACGAGTTTATTTTTGAAAATGTAGTTTAGAAAAATATTTAACGGTAATAAAGCAACGTAATCCTTCAATCAACTTTTCAACAATGAAACGAGCTACTTCTTGGAAATCTTTCCACTAAAGTATTCTCGTCAACAAAACAACTCCCGTCTATTCTTCACGGTGAGACTGATCTTAAAGCGGCGAACAAGACAGGATGTTATTGCAGTTAGTTCCATCGTTCAAAAAGGCTTCATACTGACAAAATGTATCGTCTGTCTCATTATAATTGAATATCCTTTGATATTACATCACCGTTGTGTGTTTATCGTAGAAGCCCGAGTTCCAGTTGAATGACTTGAATATAGAGTTTTGTCTGCTTTATAGTTTGACAGAATACATATGTGTCCAGACGGCTAACAAAAGGTACAGCGCGACAAAAGATGGAGTTCGGAGAATAGGTAGATAGGATTACTATATGTGTATACTCACTCTGTCGACTCTTGTCAAGACAAGGTTGAATAAAATTATGGAAAGGATTTTACTAAAAGTAGGGGCTAGAACAAAGACAGTGCATCATACGATATATTGAATTTTTATTTGCCTTGAATGACCGTGTGTAAGGTGAAACCTATCTATCAACAGCAATAAAAACGGCAGACATGTTTTCAAAGAACATGTTTAACATAAAAGGTGAATGTGTCCTGTAAAACTGTAAGTCTCTGCTGAGAATTTTTCACCTGAAAATTAAACCTAGAAGACAACATAAATGAAAGATTTAACTCTTTTGAGATGAAATCGCATAAACTGTGATTAAGGGTATTTGGTGCGTAAAATTTTTGCTGAAAGCCTGCTTCTGAACTGAAGAGCTATTAATTACGGTACTGAAACTTAAGCACAATAATTCAATTATTTTGAAGCCTTACATCATTACGTATCATTTTGGTACGATTCAACTATTTTACGTAATGAAAAACTTCGGTCCAAGCTGACTCTTTTCTGATTTTCGCATGCTGTAGTTTACCTTTGAACGATATACGAGAGGACATGGTGTTCATAATTCAAAAGCTACTCTGCTTACAGTTTCGACTGGATTAACTAACGACTTAATCGAATTACAACAATATACGTGGACGTGACCAATTAATTGACTCATTAAGCTTTCTGCCAACGCATGGAGGTCGTAGGTCGCGTGAATAACTTTCATGATTGAATGTGTAGTGGATTGCAATGGATAATATTGGTGTCAGCTAGATGTACGTGGATAAGTTTTTTTGGTTCAGAGATTTGTATGGTAATTGATTGGTATGTGATAAATACTGGCAGTATACATACAATCCAAACAATCTGAATAAATAACCGTAAATATGCTAGAGCTTCGCTTGGCTAATTTTTCATTTTTTTAAATTTTGTGAACTATGGAATGCACTGGTAACCTGAAAGTGAAAAGAATTTAAGGCTCAGCTCATTTTCCCCAGAGATAAATTGATTAATGTTCAAAATAAGTAAAAACATGCAGAGTCGTACATTTTTATATTGAATCTTTCCTTTTTTTCCTAAAATTTTTTACATATTTTGCCCATGTTACTACAGAAATGAACAATTTTGTGTTTAGTTCCACACCAAATCAAATTCATCCTTTTAAAGTAATCGTTGCATTCAAAAACGCTTTAATTTAATAGAAAAAAATACTTTCGCAAAATTTTTCATCAAAATAAAACGCACTTTACTCAATAAACTATCAAGTTATTCCCAACTTACCAGCCCTTTCTTTCCGTAGACAATTTTATTATGCTATTCGAATATTACATCTATGTATTCGATTATAGTATTCACCCTTTCATATTTTACAATCTCTAAAAACCCATTATCCTTTTTGCATTAAATTCCATTAAAGCTTTTTCTTCTGCTTCCTATCTTTTATATTATAACTTATTCTCTGTCCCTTTTCAATTTGCCTATAGCTCCAGAGAAGAGAGAAATCTCAAGTGGTTACAACCTTTTTCTATCCATGAATATGCTTCGTTTTCGAATGGTCAATGACGATATTCCAGGCATTTAAATGAAATGGACTTAAAATTATCTTTCGTGACCGGTCAAACAGGATGGAAAATGGATTTCTCTAGTGATCACAACTGTGTTGTCGTTGTCCTATTCAATGCTTGTCGCTTTCAATATCCTCAACTCTTATGTCATCATTGCAAACTTTCTCAGGGAATAATACTCAGTGTGAATTGAAAGGAGGATATATGCATGGGAAGGTAATTGAGAATATAATAGAATCGGGAGAGCGATGTTTATAATCATATGTAAATACGTAATTTTAAGTAAAATTCATATTGCACTTAAAGAAATTAAATTTGTTTTATTTAAAATAAGTTTAAAAAATCTCTTGTTTTCTACAGAAGAGTATTTCATATTTTATTATATTTAATCAAAAACGTAATTTTATGTATAAAATGTAAATTAAGTATGCGTATTAATACCTTGATATGCAGCTTTAAGATAATTCCAAGCATTCAAAGGTTTTGGAAACGCAAACTTCGTTGATATTCAAATAGTGTATTTATAGGAGAGAAAAATTTAAAATACTTTTAAACAGACTGGAAGACCAATTTTAAAATGCTCTAAAAAGGATTAGATGAATTATATGGAATCAATTTTTACTTAGTTTTTCATTCATGGCAATCAATATGTTGAAAATCAAAAATTAATTAAAATACGTAAACAACTGAACAGTGAGTATCACCCCAGTGGCGTAGCATCAGTTTTTGGCACCCGGGGCTAACCGGGGACTTGCTGCCCTCCTTTTTTGGAGACAAATTTGTATTCAGAGCTTTTTCAGAACGAGATTGCCCTTCTGGCGTCTGTTAGAAGTATTCTTAATGCAAAATCATATGACGAATTATACCAACTACAAATAATGTAGAGATAAGCTTCTATTTGTAAGCAAAATAATAAAGTTATTGAAAACATGACATATGCAGAGTAAGAGAATAACGCACGTCTAGCTAGTGAAAGAATGCTACATTAAATAAACTCTTGAACATAAAAAATAAACAGAAGAAACTCATCTCTAGAAAGCAGGTATAATAAATAATAATAATAATCGCGCTACAGTCAACATTGAACCTGGGCATTGAGACGTGATGTGGTCGGCATCACTCTTGACCATGTGATTATTACCTAATTTTACTCAGTAGCCATCACAGCTGAGTGGGCTGGAGGTCCGTCGATAGATACTGACATAGAAAACTCGTTACACTGGGTTTCGAACTTAGCACTTGTCGCGTTCGCGGCTAGCCTTCTACCTACTACACAACGACGGACGACAGAAAATAAGCGTAAGCTTCAAAGTAAACATAAAATTAAATTTGAAAATTATCGTTAGGAGTTCCTATTTTGCTTAATGGATTGACAAGAAAACATAAATACCTTGTAATTATGAACTTATTCGCTTTTCTAAAGATGCTATTATTTTGATTATCTAGTTTTTTTTTCTAACTTACATGCGTAAACTTTTATTGGAACATATTGCAATAGGAGCTTAATAAATAATAAAATCGTGAATTTGAAAAATATCACTGCAGAATCGGTTAAAAACACCAAGGCAACTGTAATGTGAAACACCGAAATAGATTAACACTAATGTTTCGGTGCCAATATTTTCTTTTCTCACTAAGGAAAATTAGTCGTGAATCATTTTTTTCTTCCATATGCGAAGATGTTTCATTATAAGACAAGTAAATCAAAAGTCGAGAAAGCATTTTTAAAACATTTTTCTTTCTCTTCTTTGTAGCCCTACAACCCCTTTCGAGCTTTCGTTTAGAGATAGTTAGAGTATCTCATTGTCATGACCGAATGTATCAGCACTCCACAAGATGATATGATCATTATCACGCTTTGACCATGTGTCCGTCCACCCAGCTGCGATACTTTCTGATTTTAAACCAGCACGTATCATAACTGAACAAGCTTATAATCCGTCTGAAGAACAAATCGAACTAAATCTCGTTGACCTTCAGCTTACGGGCATAGTGCTCTAACCACTAAGCCACGCGAACTACTTTTAAATCATTTTCATCATTCAAAAATTAACTGTTCTTGCTTTTTTAAAGCAAAATCTTTTATGCAACTTTTAACGTCGATTTCTATATCCTGCTCGATTGCCAGGATAGCTAAATTTGTTAATCTCAGTGAAGACATTATTGATCTCAAATAGTTTTTTATGAGTTTAAGTGTCGAGAAGCTTCTCTCACAAATGACATTACCGATGGCCACTGTTAAGAAAATTCTCAACATTATAACAATATCTGGTAGAACATCTTCAAGCTTAAACTCAACGATATATTGTAACAAGCCTAAAGCACCGGACTGAATCAACGTAGTTCTGCAATCTGGGTCAGCTGCAGCTACGAAAGCCCGAAGACGTACTCGTTCAATTTTGAGTTCTCCTCTATTAACATCTTGAGGAGCTTGATCCTAATATTATTGTAGCCCTTAAAAAGTCATAATTTTGTGCCAAAGTTTTAAGCTGTTGAAACCTTTCTCGAATTTGAGCAGCAGCTCCGTCTATCGAAGAAAACATGGTTCGCCTCAATTCGTCTTCATACAACAACCCAGCGCCTTCACTTCCATCACAAACTATCTGACTCTTCTTGATTCATCTTCGAGGTTCACAAGTAATTCCAAGGTCTTCACATAAAGTTTTGGCGTGTGTCAAAGCCACGTCCGCAAATTTTTCACGGCTTTCTTCCAAAATAATCTGCGATGCACATATTTTTTGAGCACACTCATGTACATTCAGTCTCTTGGTTTGTAAATAGCTCTGAGCATCATTGACTTCACGTAGTACCAGCTGCCAGAGACCCAAAAAACTTAAAAAAGAAAGTGATTGCACTGCCACCAAACAAGCTTCCTGCGTCTGTTCTTGTATTAAAACTTCCCTCAGTTTTGGTTAGATTTTCAAGTGCAATAAATGTTTCTTTGAAGTGGTGTTGTATAAAATTTATAGCATCGCTCCTAGCACTCCAACGTGTGTCCTGAATCCTCGGCAATCTTTTACCTGTAGTCGCAATCAGAACTTCCCACAGAAGTTCAGATACAGAAAAAAAAGCATAGCAGCACTCTAGCGTGCCGAAGAAAGTTATGGAATTTACCTCCACTGAAGCTGCATACATACAAATCAGGTTTAATTAGTGATTTGAGCATGGTACGAATTCTGCATTAGGATTGAAGTCTTTTATCTTCTGTTTTACACTTGTGCGCCTTCCAGCCATTGTCGCAGCATTATCATACGCTTGTCCTATACATTTAATAACGTAAAGTCCATCAGCCATGAGTTTGTTCAAAGTCATTTCACTTATGCCTTTAGCAGTTTTGTTTTTGGGCTCGATGAAATCCGAAAAAGATTCCTGTACTCGAACCTTCTGATTTTCAATAACCACATATTGTAAGACTTGACTCGTTTGATCTTCATGCGTAATATCTGGAGCGTTGTCAAAAATTATTGAATAATATTTAGCCTTTTGTACACGAGCTATAATCCTTTGACGAACTTTACTTCCTAGAATTTCAATGAACTCGTTTTGAATTTCTGGTGATATATAAGTTAGCGAAATTTTTCGACCCATTCTGATTCTAACCAAGTGCTTTTGGAGAACAGGATCGTACTTAGCCAGCGAATCCACTTATTCCAAAAAATTCCCTCTGTTAGCACTGGCTTCATCTTCCTGTGGCTGCGTAACACCAAATTTTGTTTTGCAAGAAATTGTCTAATATCAAATATTCTGCTCAAAATTTCATGGCATTTTTTAGTTTCTCTTGTGACTGGTTCCTGTTCTTTCAATTGTCTGTCCTTTTTGAAGTCTTGTTCCTAGTTCCTTCCATTTGCAAAATTTTTTATTATGTTGAACACTTGATTCATAATTGCCAACTTTCGGATTCAATTTCCACCAAGTATGAAATCCTCCGGAGCAGCAAAATTTCGACACATTTATTGAATTTGCATCCTCAAATATACGACAACAGAAGCAAAACAATGAAGCTTTAGAAGGTGAATATGCCATCCAAGAACGTAAAACTTTTTCGCTGTTTGGCAATGTACGGTAGAACCAATCTCGCGTAAGGCGTCTCACTGACAATACTGTTGCTCTAACATAGTCTTCGTCTGACTGAATAATGCGTGGTACCGATGATTCTTTAAAAAAGTCAACATTCAAGTGTTGACCAACTTCAGGACCTCTTCAAATCAAAAGTAGCCTTAAATTTGAATCAACTTATGCAGGCCATTCTCCAATGTCGTTTCTATTAAAATCTAAATGAGTGAGTGTGTCACTTATTTCTGGTATCAGAATACCAGAAAGCTCAATAGAAGTATTTGCACTCGGTTATAGTAACTCATCGTTAGTGAATTTTGACAAAAGTTGAGAACTTAAAAAAAAAAAAAAACATTGGAAGGCTCTGGTGACATGGATATGCTGCGGTGCGTCATAAACTTTCACAAATTTTAATATGGCACCTTTATTTTTACTTCCAGCCTCTTCTTTGGCTTTTTTCAATTGCGATAAAACGATCCGCTTTCTTTCGTTCTTTTCATCTTCATCTAGATAAGCTGTAAATGAAAAGAAAAAAATACCGTAGCAGAGAAAAAGATATATCATGTCTATAATGGAAAGCAAAAGAATTCTATAATAGAAAGCAGATTTCTATCACAATATTTTTACTTACCTTAATTTCTTTGGTTTTGTCTGAGAATTTTTCCGTAGAAATTCGATTTAAAACAAAATCAAACTATTTACAAGGTCATGAATAACCTCTCAATATATTATTTCACTGCACTTCACTTTGACTTTAGTAATTTAGAGCTAATTTTCGAAATTAATAATTCCTCGATCAGTAATTTGAAACTTCGCTCATTGAACCAAGTATTAATGTGTCGTGATAAAGCAATCAGAACAGCAAAGTAGCATCATCATTTGTTTATGTTATCCAGAACACTAAACCAACATCAACATTTGTTTATGTTATTTGGAGCCAATTTTAAATTTCCACTGTATCCTCTGTCTACAAAAAATTGTGATACCAGTTTGAAAGTGAGTGCTGCTTCTTGAATAGTTTTAAAAATTGTAGTATGTACGATGATTCTTAATTAGAAATGTTACTGCGATTTGAATTATTAATTTGAATTATCCTTCTTGAAATCTTCCACATTATTACATACTCTAAAAAGCATTTGAAAAAATTATCAGCAATAAAACTGGCTATGAATTTCAGGTTTAAAATTTGTGAAATTTAGGTAAGTGTTGGATACAATGCTTTTTAGGAAATAGGTAGGCAGCCAAACTGAAAATATGGCATGATTGAAACGTTAAGGGAATACATGTTATTTCCTACGTCCTAGCTTTTCCACTTAGTTACGTTAAGTTTAAATCTTTTTTGGGTGTATGGACTGACAGGCAAGCAAAACGTGATTTTAGAAGAGTTTTGCAAAAAACAGTTGGTTCAAAACGTTACGGGAAGAATTAGAAGAATTCAATGGGGTAAAAGTGTTGCTGATGTAGTGGTTTAAATTTTTTTTCGGGAAAAAATTGAGAAAATTTTTTCATCATTCCAGTAGATGAGGCACTATGTCTCATATTCTGAAGTGATGGTGAAATGATAGGAGAGGAAAATGTTATTTTTGGTCCTTTGCACTTGCGTGAGCATTAAATAGATTCCCTCGTTGATGGTTCGGGTTAGTACCGTTGTATTTCGAATAATGAATTGCTGTTATTTTATAGAAAAACTTATGATGTTTGCCACCCCATTTTATGTTCCGCCAGGGGCAATGGCCTCCCAGCACCCTCACGCTACGCTACTGTATCACCCTATATCTATGAAGAGAGGAGCTGGAAGGGGAGAATTGTACGAAAAATTTGTTTCTCATTCCCTTGTGATTGAACACTTTAAGTCCGGAAAATCTGAAAGTAATCATGAAAGAAGGTTTTTATAGTACAAAGGCCAACAAATGTCTCAGAGATCAAAATTCGATCGATTTTAATAATAACAGTACAGCATGAAAGCTCAAAATTTTTGCTCGATGAAAGTTTCCATTCAAACAATATTCAAAGGAGGAAGGGGAGTCTCTCCATACTAGAATGTGACCCCTTTCATTTTTTTACACCGAAGGTATGAAAAGAAAAATGAATGATCTTGAAGATATCTTTCAATTTAAGTTATTCAAATCGCAATATCGATAACGGAGTAGGCAGAGAAAGCGGAAGAGTATGAAAAAATGTATGTTGATTGGACACCAGTGGACTGAAAAATCCGAGAAAAATCACGGAGTTTATTCTTTATTAGTATAAAAATAACAAATACCTCAGAAGTTGAATTTTTAAATTCAATTAAATATGATGTCTTAATAGCTACTTTTAATGTTCCTCAACTAAGAAATCCCGAGAGAAGTCGAATAGTATTTAACAAAGTAATGGTGGTTTGAATTTTCCTGCATGCCATCAACAACAACAATATATGGGTATACAACAATATGCGCTTCCATTCGACTCAGACACTACGGGCTTGTTATGATGTAATGAAAAACTCGGGAAGGTTATATATTTTGAATACTTTTAAAAGCAATCGTAAAACAAAATGGCGGCTGTTTTAAATGAGGAAATTAAATAAATTTATATCTTTTTCAGGCTTCAACATTGAAAGGCTGTTAACTCTGGATGAAAGCGAAGTTGAAATTTACTCAACTTTGTTAATAATACGAGTATATGCAAAATTTTGAAAAATACCGTTTTCTCCAGTAAATAAATATCAGTATTCTTTGACTTACTGAGTCCCTAAGTTTCAATAAAATCGCGTCATATTTAGGGGAGTTATGGTCATGTGAATTTTTTTCGGATTACATTAAGAACAATTACATTTTTTCTACCATTCGGTCTTTCCATCGAGCCACTCATAACAGTTTTGATTGGATTTGCACAGAATTTTTGGGAAATGAATAACAAAAACGTCTTTATGATTTCATTCAGTCAATGGTTGTTAGTAATATACTGACAAAATGGCGACTGGCTAGCATGGAGTTAAAATGTTTTTTCTTTGATAGCAAGTAGGTACTTGTTGTAGATTTCGTTAAAGTTTTCTTGAGCTCATCGATTATTGGTATCTGCATATTGTAAATTGAGTACAAAACCATTCTCACATGAGCGTAGTGCTGTCTACCCAACTAGTTTTTTATTTGTTTTAAAAGCATACGAGTATGTGTTAAATTAAGAGTGCCTATCATGGCCATTAAGTGTGTCAATATGATATTTTTTACATTTGTTTTATGCTTCTATAAAATCGAATGGATTATTTAAATAAAGCAACTTTGAATTTGAATTTTAGGGTTTCGCAAAATAATTTTACTAAGCCGTCTGTATTTCTGTCCGTCCATCCATCCGTGTGTCACAGCAGTTGTTCCTCGCAAACGATATAAGCTAGAAACATCAAATTTGGAAGTAGATGTAAAGTGGTGTCCTCTTAAAAAAAATGTTATGAAAAAAATGTCATCAAAAGTTTTTGATGAGAGTTTTTCAAAAAAGGGGGCGCACAGGGAGGGAAAAAACATAAAAAATTGTGTCGCCTCCTCGCGATTGGACACCAGTCACCTGAACAACTGAACAAAATTATGGTGGTAGATGTTTACGAGTACAATAGTAGCAAATACCTTAGAAGTCAAAATTCACTGTTGCGAATTCCGGCGTACGGGCATTCTCCCATTCGCAACTTCAAATTGCCGCCGCAATATCTCCACCTTCTCTTGGGCTTTTGTTTCTTTTCCTTTGTATATTTATTTATTTTTATCAACATTGTTACCAATTTCCCAATAATTTTTATTTCCCCATAATCTCAATTCTATCCTCTTACCCTATTTTTAATGACAAAAAAAAAGTAATATAATAATAATCTTCATTTTCCCACTAACAACACTCCCATTCATTACTTCCTATTAACAAAATTTCATTCGATGCCTTTTCCATGACAAAACCTAATTCCTTCCCTCATACTAACTAATTTTATTCATTAGCTCCCACTAACAAAATTTTATTTGTTATCAGTTCATTGATTTTTATTGCTGTCACTATGTTTCCGCACACGCAATATGAGCATGATAATTTCACTCGCTTTTCACTACGCGCCTCCAAAGATTTGCTAGATCCTCAGTCGTAGCTTTTGTTCCGGGATGGTGATCAGACAGTTGAAACTCATCGAACGGTTATTCCAATTATCAAATGGGGTGTCAAGTTCGATGGTGGCTCGAATGGTTTGGATGCGCGTCAATTTTTGTTTCGCGCTAGCATCAAGGCTAAAGACTATGGTCTTTCAGAGAGTGAACTCGTCCGAGACTTTCATGTTCTCGTTCAGCGAATTGCCGAAAACTGGTACTGGCAGATACGTGACCTACATAGAGACTTGATTTGGACGCAGCTTAAAATTGAGTTCATGGAACACTTTGGATCCCAGCTTGATGACGCTCATATTTGGAAAAATATGTTCGCATGGATTCCTAATCCAATGAACAGTTCATTGAATTTTATGAATCCCTTGAGTCTATGGCTCTCCAACTCAGGACTCTGATTAGGGACACGGATCTACGAAACCTAGTTTTCAGGTTGCAGAACCACTAAGCTGGACATAAGTTCTCGACCACCCGTGAGCTCGTCTGGAGTTGTCGTCGGATTAAGGGCACTCGGCATGAGCTCGAAGTTAAGTATGGTCAACCCCCAGTTCAGCCTTATGAGTTTAATTCGATGAGACCGCCTGATCAGTTACCGGCTGGTTGGGAATCTTGTCTGCCGATGTACCGCCATCCTAGTAGAACGAAAGATTTATGTCATAATAATACCGACATGTGTCATCATAAATCCCCAGTATAATTTAGCACTGCTAATACCTCAAGCAGATTACCGCCCTGCGTCGAAAGTAATGGAAAGGTGGGCGATGATCGTGAATCACCCGCTAGTTTTAGAGCACGACCTTTTCCAGATCGCTTCCGGAGATCCTGGAGATATTTCTTCACCTGGCATCTCTTAAAGCGTGCCTGTGTGGAGTCAATTGCTGCAACTCCTGGCGACAATAGGGTCTATGCAAAGATTTTTGTCAGGAGTCGCAAATTGATCCTCGAAGCCGGAGCTTTGGACCTACTGTCGGACTTGGGTTTGCATATGCATACCATGCATGCTCATGTTCAGACTGCATCAGGGCACAAAGATCCAGTTCTGGGAAACGTCACCCCATTGGTGCGATTTAATAACAACACTAAATTGATGAAATTCCTAGTTGTCCCTTCCTTGACCCAAGCAATGTATCTTGGAATTAACTTCTGGGATCTCTTCAAGATAACACCAATCCAGGCCAACGCTATCGAAGCAGCCGCAAAGCCTCTGAGCCCTAAATTCCATCTGTTGTCTCCAAAAGATTCGCAACGACTAGGCTTCGTCAAATAACAGTTCCCGTCATATAATGCGAAAGGATTGGGTAGAACCAGTCTCCTTTCTCATCACGTTGACACTGGTTCTGCTTGGCTCATTAAACAGCGGCATTATGTCGTCTCTGTTATACAGAAACTGTTGTTTGTAGAACTCGATTGTATGTTTTCCTTGGGGGTAATAGAGGAGAGTCAGAGTTCGTGGAGCTCTCCAATGACCCTCGTCAGAAAACCCGGAAAGGTGCGTTTATGTCTTGACGCTAGATGCCTCAACGAGGTGACCGTTAAGGATGCCTATCCGTTGCCGCTGATTGAAGGCCTTTTGGCACGGTTACAGAGTACCAGGTTCATTACTAGTTTGGACCTGAAGGATGCCTTTTGGCAAATACCGTTGGATAAGGCAAGTAAAGATGGAACAGCCTTTACTGTCCCTGGCAGGCCCCTGCACCATTTCAAGGACATACCGTCCGTACCATTCCAAGGCCATGCCGTCCGGTTGATACATAAAGTAATACCGCATGAGCTGCAGACAAGACCTGCTTGTTATGAGTTCAACATTTGATGAACGCTTGGAGCTCCTGAGTACTGTTGCAAAGCTCCACAAGGACGCCAACTTGACCATCAATGTTGAATATCTTGGCTTTGTAGTAAGTGATGTTATCCTGCGCACCGACCCGAAGAAGGTTTCAGGTATAGTCTCCTATCCTGAACCCCCAACGGCGAAAGAGGTGAGCCTATTCATGGGCATGGCAGGATAGTACAGCCCCCCTAACGGATTTGATAAAGGGCAAACGCGCTTTCAAGTGGTCTGCATTCACCAATAGTGCCTTCAGTAAAGTGAAGCAATTGTTGATTTCTGCTCCAGTCCTGGCCAATCCTCACTTTACGAAGCACTTCTATATCCAGTGTGACGCAAGCACAGTGGGCATTAGAAGTGTTTTGTTCCAGTAAGACGATGAGGGTGGAGAGCATCCAATTGCATATATGCCAATGAAGCTCAACGCCATGCAACATAACTATAGCATTACTGAATTGGAATGCTTGGCTGCGGTGCATATTGTAAAGCGATTCGGGACATATATCGAAGGGTTGCCCTGCAAAATCATAGCCGACCATGCCAATCTTAAATGGCTGATGCAGCAGTCGGACATATCTGGTCGATTTTCTGGCTGGAGCCTGAAATTGCAAGGGTTCAAGTCCTAAAATAAACACCGAAAAGGTGCCCTTAACGTTGTACTGGATGCGTTATCGAGGTCTTGCTCACAGGATAGGCGGGTGGCCTCGCTCATTGCTTGCCTCCCGGAGCATAAACATATTGATGGTTTAATTCTTGAGTCTGCGTTTCAGGAGCCCGGATTCAATCATCTCAAGTGCAAATCCTGAAGCAACCTGATAAGTTTCAAAATTTGTACCTTGCTGATGGCCGAGTGTACATCAGTACTCCTGTAACGCTGACTTTGGACACTTTCCGAACATAATTATGGGTTCCTGAGGGTTACCAACAGGTTCTTATAGTACGAGCTCATGATGATCCCCGGAGCTCTCGTCGTGGAATCCGTAAGACAACCGAAGTCTTACAAAGGTATTACTATTGGCCTGATTTTCGTCAAGATGTTACATTCAGAGCTGTTCAACATGCAAACAGGTCAAGCCTTCGAACTCCACTTTTAGACCCTCTATAGGTGCATCGCGAGACTCGGCGAGACCTCTGCAGTGCCTGTTTGTGGACTTCATGGCTCCATACCCCCGTTCAAGATCAGGGAATACTCAACTGTTTATGGTCCTGGACCATTATAGTAAATTCATATGGCTCAAGCCCATAGATAAAGCCACTGCGGAATCAATCGTGCTATATTTGGAGCGCGAAATCTTTTTGACCTTTGGAGTTACCGAATGGCTTCACTCGAACAACAGTGTGTAGTTCGTCCACAAGGTATTCACTAAGCTTATGAGCGACTATGGGGTGCAGCACTGCTTCACTTCATATCATTCACTTCATCATGCCTAGGAGAGGTCAAACCAGTCGACATTGAACGCCATCAGAGCCTTCATAGGGTTCAATCATAGCAGGTGGGACGAGAATCTTTCGGAATCATGTTTTGCCTTCCGCAAGGTGGTTCATGAGTCTACAGGATTTTCGCCCTATTTCCTCATGTTTGGGTTCCACCCTATCCAGCATGGCTCTGAGTACGCTCTCCTTAGAAGCTTGAATGCTTTGGAGGATGGAGACGTACAGTAAGGTGCGAATAGTGATCGTCTGCAAGCCGTACAAGACCACGTCCGAGCTAAACTAGAAGAAGCCTATCAGAAGGGAGCTCAATGTTACAACCTTCGGGCTCGCCCCCGTGAGCTACTCTAGGGTCAGGAAGTTTTCGTGCAAAATGCAGCCCATCGGTTTGCAGCTAAATTTTCTCTACGGTTTGTTCCTGCAGTGGTTCGCCGCCATACTGGGCAAGTTTCTTATGAACTTGAGGATGAATCCGGTAAGCTGCTAGGTGCCTTTCACGCTAAGGACATCCGATCTGACTCATAATTACCCTACCGACATTCCTTGTTTGGCCGGCTGAATGAGACGCCCAGGGTTTGGGTCGCCCCCACGATTGTTGCGAATTCCGGCGTACCGGTAGTCCATTTGCAACTTCAAATTGCCACCGTAACATCTTCACCTTCTTTTGGGCACTTATGCCTCTTCCTCTGTTTATTCACTTATTTTTATTAACGTTTTTACCAATTTCCCTATAATTTTTATTTCCCCATAATCTCAATCCTACCCTCTTACCCTATTTTTAATAACAAAAAAAGTAATATTATAATAATCTTCATTTTCCCACTAACAACACTCCCATTCATTAACAAAAATTCATCCACGCTTCCCTACTAGAAAATTTCATTTTTATACTCGTAGATGACGATTTGCATACAAGTACAACCAAACGCTATCATAGTTATCCAAATCGTCATTTATGCAAAATGGAAATTGTTGCGTTTGTCGATATGGATGTGTGGGTAGTGGAATTGAAATGTCACCCGGGATTGCGGGATTGAGTGAGTGAAATGTTTGATTTGGGAAAGCATTCGGTTTTTAGTTTTGAAAAGAGGAAGAAGTTCTTTGCCGGTGTGAAGAAGATTTTTCAATTTAGAAATTTGGAAGTGAACTTTAACTTGGATTGTGGGGAAAATATTTTGAAAAGTAAAAGATTTTAAATTTGGGTGTTAGTGGATAAAGTTTTAGTGGAGGAAAGTGTAAGTGTACGATTGTAATTTTAACTTGGAGGTACAATCATAATTCGAAGGGTGTCGTGAGAAGATTTCGGCTTCGATATTAATGAAATAAATGAAACCTGTAAATTAAAAAACAATTAAAAAGGAGTGAAAAACAAACAGTGAATACCAAGGCGTATAAGTTAGTCTAAAGTGAAGAGGCATGAAGGTACAGTGCCGGAAAATAAATGTGGGAAGTTTGACAGTTTAGACAAGCCAGTGCCTGAGTTACAAGAGAGGGGAAAAACGAAAGAAACGGATAGACAGCGGACGGTGCTTATGAAAGTGGCCGTTTTACATGTCATGCCATGTCTGTGTCAGGAAAAAACATTTTTCATTTCTTAAAATGACCTCCCCCTTTCCCGTCCTTATCTCTTCGTGTTAGTTTTTATGTGTAGAGTGGCTCAGCACGAGCAGAGGGTGTCCTAGAGGTCCCACGACTCGACTGAACGCCAGCCGGCCTCAGTAAGCCACCCCGGGCTACTCATCCCTCTGCTGAGCCATAATGTCTGCAACTGCTATGATTTCCGCGGTCGTAACATAATTCAACTAGTATGATCTTTAGATTTTACATTTGCCCCCAATAAACCCGTTTGGATACCCTTCAACTCTACGTAATTCGATATTTATGTAACCTTATAAAGGGTTCTAATACTCAGTAAGTTTGATGAAAATCGGATCACATTCACGGAAGTTATAGCCATTTGAAATTTCTCAAATTACTACAACAATAACATACAATTTTGGTATTTTATGGACTGACCATTCAATCAAACACTGCAGTTTTACTTTGATCTTCTCAAAATTTTCAGATAAGATCGGTATTGTTGAGAATCCATAATTTGAGTGATTTTTGTTAGTGTGCCACAAAATGGCGACCGGTGAAAATGGAGAAACGACGAATTTTCTTATGAACGTACACATTTCGTTGACATCTTTCTTAACTTTATTCGTTGCTGGTAGCTGCACTTGGTAAGTTGAGTACAAAACTTTTCTGACATTAGTGTAGGTCTATCTGTCCAACTTGTTATGTTGTGTACATTATATGTTGTGTATATTATATATGTGGGTGTGTGTATATGTACACATATATTGTATATTTATAAATATATATATATATATATATATATATATATATATATATATATATATATATATATATATATATATATATATATATACATATACAATATATATATACATATATACACACCCATATATATATATATATATAGATATATATATATATATATATATATATATATATATATATATATATATATATATATATATGTACATATATACGCACCCATATATATATTATATATACGTATATATATATACGAGTATATATATATATATATATATATATATATATATATATATATATATATCCGAAGAACCACTCGAACCAAATCTCGTTGACGCCAACGAGACCTGAACCAGAGACCTTCGGCTTATGGCCTTATATATATATATATATATATATATATATATATATATATATATATATATATATATATATATATATATATATATATATATATATATATATATATATATATATATATATAATATACGCATATATATTGTAGTAATAGGCTTTCACTTACGGAGAGCTTGCGGAAAGCATAGCCACAAGCTCTCACCTATAACATGGCTTGTGGCAATGACAGCTAATCCTCCAGCTGTCAACTCAAAGAGAAAGTCAGTTGACAGTTGGTCAGAAAATTTTTGGCGGGATTGACATGGAAATTCTGGCCGACGAAATTCTCGGTATTTCCAGCAGAAGAATGCAAATTTTTCCCACACTGTTTTTAAATTTGTAGGATAAATATCAACGAGCCATCATTGACATGGGAGCACACCGACATTCCAGATCTTTGCAGCAGGTTTGCGTCGAGCTCAAATCTGTCTGATCCGGAGCCACAACCGAATTTCACTATATGATAAAATGCTAGGAAATTTCAGTGTTCAGAGGAAATTATTTTACATAATATGATAGCCATTTGTGAGCCTTATAGCTTTAGGAAAAAATAAATAGCCTTTTATCAAAAACTATGTGATCAAAATTTATTGTACTGTGTATCTGCAAGTTTTGTAACCATTTCAAGCCCAAAAAATCGGCATTTTAAGTGATTCAGAATAGTAGAGCTCTGAAACTAATCTCAAGTTAAGTTATACATCTTATTATTTAACGATCTTAGTATAATATTGTAGATCATTTTTATAAATTCATTGCTTAAAATTACGTTTGAATTTTTCACAGAAATGCATTATTTATTTCGCCTAATTCAAAAGCGATCAATAAGTTTGTTGAAAAGAAACTCCTAAGCATTTTAATTGGGGGCTTTAGTAGGTTCATTAATAAATGTTTCTCATTAAATATTCACCAATATTTAAGCAACGACCTTGCAATTAATGACACAAATTATTTAAAATTGTTTCAAACATCCTGTTAATTTGTAAAGTTAATGAGCTTTCGACTTACGTTTTCAACTTAGCTGAATAAATTATTTTCCCGCAACAAGTAATTCCCGGAAAAATTACGGAGCTTAAACGATCAAACAGCTCTTTCCTAGACGGCAATCTTTCTAGCCACTTAACGTAATTCAATTACTTCCTTCTGAAAATTACTTTTCGGATTTAACCGTAAATTCTTTAAATAATTTAAATACCAAAGTGGAAAATAGCTTACTTTACACAGGCCTTATCCGAAAATCACCGGAACATATTTTGGCTCATTCAAGTCTCGTTTGATAGAAATTAATCGTAGAGCAAAACACCTAGTATGTCATTTAAGTCACGTACGAGTATGTCACATCAACGCAACAGCTTAGCTCAAGCAAACGGGACATTGACATGCCAACAAACACTTTAAGAGAATTTCAAAGATAACGGCCGCTTTACGAGGTCTCTAACACGGTTTAACTTCCTATGCCGGCAGCTATGTTTATAAGCGAAATAAACGTGGGGACATGCGAATCAGCTCAAAGGATATGAAATGAGGCATATGTGGAAAAGTCTTGAGAACAAAAGCTCTCCCGAAACCACCAACACACTACGGTTTGTGCTCCCTCTCTCCCCTGGCTTCCCAGTTGATGCAATATCTTTCCTCTAACAAATTCTATTTTTGTATGCTCTACCACCACTTAAGTGAAGACAATCTTATTTCGTTCGCAAATTTGAAGCTTTTACACTCTTAGCACATTACCAAGGTGAAAAGTAATGAGCATAGTAAGGAAATTCATCGAAACGAGATGGTAGGAAGCGTTTAAATTCCCGTCACTACTTGCTTGCTTCCTAGCAAGGGTCTTACTTGTATTTGGATTCGGAAGATACGAAATGATGTGCTGGATACTCATCACCCTGAACTCTTCTTGACGGAAAGTTGAGTAGCGTAAAAGTGAGGGTTGTCCTTTTATCCTGTAAAATGAGTTCAAGGAGTTGAAAGAGTGCTTTTCCTGTTGTGTGTGGTTAAATCGCAGTTAAATATGCTTTCATGCTTCTTCGTCATGTTAAGGACGACAAATTTACGCTTCGTAGCACAAACACTCTTTAGTATTTTAAAATTACAGAAGCTTTTCTTGGGTTTTCTGGGATGAACACATTTCTAACAGACCATATGGGGATATACAAGATCTTACCAAGCCAGCAAGAAGAAAGATATGAAAAGTGTTGAAGCAAATAATGAGTGAAAGTTGAAAGATTTCTGAGAATATGATAAAACTTTATGGGTGGGATCATGATTGTTTTGTGGAGAAGATTCCAGGTCAAATGGCAAAGTTGAAGAAAGATTATCCTTGCATTAGAAGTTTGATTCTTCTCGCTCAGCCTTAATTCCAGTGTATAGTCGACGAACCAATCAAAAGTTCGAAATCGATCGAAAATTCAAAACGTGAAAATCATTTTACGCCCTAATTTAAGGAGCAATTAATTGTTTTCCGCCGCAAAACACAAAAGCTCACTTGAAATCAATCAATCTCGAGAGCAGTTGTAGGTATTAGGCGTAACAATTTTCCTTTATTGCTTCTATATCCAAACGTGCATAGTATGTGTGTTGTACGAGGATTCGTATGGGCTAGAGAGTATGCAAAGTATATCTTCTTGTAGCTGAAGCGAAACATGCATACATGCGCGTACTACAGACAAAAGCATTCAATTAAACATCGATTGCCTCGAATATACGAGTAATATAGCCACGATTTGTTATATCTTTTCGATCGACCATATTCAAGCATATACGATAATCTATTGATTTCTGGAAGAGGTTTTCAATCGAAATTCAAAGATGTAGAAATGAATTTGATGTTATGTTGGGAGATTTAAGCGATTACTCTGTATAAAGATGAGTGGTTTTGCATTTGAGATTTACGAGTGGTTTAAGATTTTGTTACAAAGATTATTTGGAATTGGTTTTTAAGAAAGTCTACCAAGACATGTTTTAAGGGTTTGACTCGAAACAATGTGGTCAATTCTTGCAGCAAATCAATCAAGTATTTTTTACTCTATTCTTTGAATTTACATTTTCATTAAGTCGGTTGAATTTAGATTGTACCTTCAAATTCACTCAATAGCCCTGTATTTTCTTAGTCACTGTTAGATTCGCCCAAAATCGTAAGTATTTTCAGGATGTATGGGACCCTGATTTATTAATTTTTTGCAACAAACCACTTTAAAACAAATGAACTTTTTTAAAACTCCTTAAAAGTTACAACAATTTTTGCTTTCAGAAAAAGTGGATTTTGTGACCGATATTCTTGAATATAAAAATTTTTAAATTTTTAATGAAATTTTAATACCAAAGTTCCTTTTATTAACTTATCCAAAGATTTATTGAAATAATATACCAGAGGTGTATTTCACAAATCCTTAAGATTAACAACGTTCCTTTGAAATCACTCTCTTGTATGGACCAAGAGTTCTTTTTGGGTCCAAATTCAATTTAAAAACTTGGCCTATACAAAATCGGTCAGCAGCAGCATTGGTTACTCCTAAATGAAAAACATCGCCTTCTCAACATGGTCTTCGCAGTGAAATGCAGTAAAAATTGTTGATGAGCAAGCAATTCATTTAAAATAAATACTAATAGACTCAGTATTAGAAATACTTCTATTTTTGATATGAATTCAATTGCTTTAGACAAAGAAAGGTCTAGCAAGAAACAAATAGCGCTGATTTATGCTTTTCCCGAATCAAGGTTTGAAGTCCTTGAACTTGTGGGCTCATAACTGCAGCACCACTGTGACAATGTGCAATCAACAGAATTAAGAAAATAAAGCTCGGCAGCTGTGCGATTATTATTGACATCTTTAAATTAAAAATTCACTCTTTGATTTGATACCTTGAAATTATCAATAATTGCTCACCGTGGCTAATCCTTCGAGTTTCGTTGATCTGAATCACAATAAATGGAGTTTTAATTAATTATTATTTTTGAATTAAATATTACTACTAAAGCTATTTCGCTTGTTAAATCATTCTGAATTCTGAAAAAGATAAATTGGTCGTAAAAGATGCTATATGTGATTCTATCAAAGGTTAGCATAAATTAAAAGAAACCGTTTCAATAAAATTTCCACAATCAAAACAAGTCAATTCTTCATTGTTTCATTTGTTTCTTCAAAATAGAAGCTTTTATCTTCCCAAAAAGATACAACTTACTCATTTAGCATAAGCTCTATTCGTTGTAATCCATAAGTATCTAATTTAATGAACGATTGCGAATGCTTTTCCGTACTACTTAAAGTGCTTTGCAGGCAATAGTTTCGCGACCAGTCTGTCCGTCCGTCCGTCCGTACGTGTGTCACAGCAGTTTTTCTCGGAAACTACTTAAGCTAGAAACATCAAATTTTGTGTGTAGGTGTAAAGTGGTGATCTCTTCAAAGTTCAACTACAAAAAGAAATTTATAAGGTATTTAAGGGGGGGTCTCCCCATATAGGAGAGTGACCCCCCCGAAAAAAAAATTTCTTTGAAGGTAGCCGATATGGATATCAAATGAAAGGTCCTGATGAGAACTTTTCAAAACAGGTCTTAGTTTGGTAAAATTTGCTTCGAGGGGCCCACAGGGAGGGGCAATACACGAAAAATTTTGTGTCCCCCCCTCGCGATTGGACACCTGTGATCCGAAAAATCTGAAAAAAATCAGGAATGTAGGCCTTGGTGTGTACAACATCAACAAATACGTTCGAAATTGCAATTCACTCAACTTTGTTAGTAATAGTATGATTTGTCGATTTTATGTTTTCTTGAATAAAATCTTAACGGTACCCTTAAATTCAATGAAATTCAGTAGTAGATGTTTATTTATAAGATTGATCTATCCTGAAAGTTTCATAAAGATTGAATCATATTTAGCGAAGTTATAGCGGTTTGAATTTTCCTGTATTACTATGGAACAATATGCGCTGCATTTATTACTGTGGAAACATATGGCTATGGAACAACATGCGCTTTTTCCCGCCCAGACACTACAGTTTTGCTAGGATTTGCATGAAAATTTCAGGAATGATAGGTGTCATGAATACCTTTGAGAATTGGCTCAGCTAGGGCTATCAGTAATCGTAAAACAAAATAGTGGCTGTTTTAAATGCGAAGATTGAATGATTTTGAGTTATTTTTCCCCAACTTCAACGTTTAAGGTGCATGCTTTGAACACTTGATTCAATTGAATGAATGACTGAAGATGAGTACCTACAATTAATGCTCATAAATGAAACAAGTCAAGGAGGTGGGAGAGAGCTCCTAGCAAAAGGGTTTTGTAACCATTCTAGGATTCGAAAAAATTGGCCATGAATCGATGATTTCAGTACAGGAGAGTGGCCCCTGAAAAAATTCATCAAACATAGCCGATAAGAGTATGAAATGAAAGTTTTCATGGGAGTTTTTCAAAACAGTTGTTAAACTGTCAATTTTTGCTTCAGTGGGGGCACAGGGGGGAAATACATGAAAAATGTGTTTCCTCCGTCGCGGATGGACTTCTGAAATAATTATCAAGGGAGATATTTATGAGTATAACAATACCAAAAACCTCAGAAGTCGAAATTCGTTCAACTTTGTTAATAATAGTATGATCTTCGTATTTCATATTTTCTCCAATAAAATCGTCTTTGACATGTTTCTTGATTTGATTCGATCTGGTGACTGCATTTTGTAAATTGAATACAAAACCCTTCTGACATGAGCGTAGGTCTGTTTACCCAACTTGTTTTATATTTTGTGTTTGGGAGGTGAATGCCATTTATACACAGCGTGTGGGACTTCCGTGCTCATAAGAAGGCGACTGGACTACCCACTAATGACCTCCCCTGTCAACCGGAGAACCTACCCTGGAACCGTTTGACACATTACTTCGGGCCAGGTCTCGTTTTGCAGTCGATTCCATTAAATCATCGAAATTGGTAAATCCTGGCTTGTGCCAAATTGAAAATAGTTTGTTGAATATGCAGCTCCCGTCTGCTGTACGTACAAATTCTTTTCATAATATTTTAAATGGGAGTATCCGATCAAATTTTTGGTTTCAAACTCAAAATATAAGAGGTTTTGACCTATTAAAAAAACCAAAAAGTTTTCTTAGAATTGTTAATTCAACTTTTTTTATATCAATTCGATGTAAATTTATACGATAATTTGCTCTACAATGACCTTTATTCCTTCCGTGTATCGATCTCGTTTTTCGGATAACTCCGATAACTTGAAATAACTTATGAAAATTCTTTTTTGTGTAGCTACATAATTGAGTTACATCAATAATTTTTCTGAAAACGACCCTTTTCATATCAATTTAATGTAAATCTATACGAAAATTTTTTGCTCTACAGTGATCTTTATTGCTTCGTGCCGGTATCGATCTCGTTTCCTGGATCGCTCCAATAGGTTGAAATTACTTATGCAAATTATTTTTGTGTGTAGCTACATAATTGAGTGTCATTAATAACCTTTTCTGAAAATTTATTAGGGAAGAAAAATGTTAGAGAAAGGTGGTTTTGACGTCTGTACTCATGCTCTTCAGTCCATCACTCTTATTAAATACATATGGGTGATGGAAACCACCATGCTTAGAGGTGAGAAAATAATTTTTAACTTTTTTACATATGCGAACTCAATATGTTTTTTTTAATTACGAATTATGTTCAGGTTAATTTTTCCCTGTAGGTGCTTGTCTTTACTAAACTTTAAATTGATCATTCGACCTTTTTTACATCAATTTAATGTACATCTATACGAACATTTTTGCTCTACAGTGAGCTTTGATTGCTTCGTGCAGCTTTCGAGCCGATTTTTGGATGGCTCCGAAAGCTTAAAATTACTTATGAAAATTCTTTTGTGTGTAACTACAACTCAACTGTAAGCATGGTCGTCACCATCGCCCATGTGTATCTAATAAGAGTGATGGCCTGAGGAGGATCAGTACACACGTCAATAATTATCAAATAATTTGTCAGAACAAATATTAATGCAACTTAATTATGTAGCTACACATAAGAGAACTTTTATAAGTAACCAATATATTTTTTTCTTCGTAAAATAAAGAATTAAAAATGCTAAGCTTAATTAAAAATCCACCCCGCAAGAAAAATTTGATATAATTTAAGAAGAAAACCTACTAATTCTAAAAAATGTCCACTAAAATTGGCATTTGAACACACACTATACAATATTTACGGTACAATAGTAAAATACTGGGGAAACAATGAAAAATTAGATTTGCAATTGTATTAATCAAGCAGTCACAAAAGTAAACTGCTCAAAATCCTTCCTATCTCCTACTCGAAATTTTTTGGCAGATTTTAAAAAATTTGTAATTATTTTTATTCATTATCGTAATTGGTAGGATATTATTTTTACCAAATATTATTTCATATCAATTTACCTTTTTATTAAAATTTACATGTTTCTCTTTAATTTTATTTGTCAGAGGATTTAACTTTTATTATTATTTAGAATCTTCATTTCGTTTAAAATTTCTTTACTTCATTAAAATTTTCTTCACTTCAATTGAATTTTGTTTTACAAAAAATTTTAAATCTGCACATAAGATTTTGAGTTTTGTAGTACTGATCTAATACACTCCAATAGTGTATTACATCACGGAAGGCAAGCTAACTGGGCTGATAGAGCTCAGCTGATGTGATTCATCGTATACACGGGATGCGAAAGAGAAAGACCAAAGACATATAAACAAATGGACGAGCAACGAGAATCTGTGTACTCGTCCATGTGAGAAGCAAATTTGCCACATAAATAAGTTATAAATAACTTACGCTCTCAAAACTATATGATTCCCTCTGCTTCTCCTTCACCTTTTATTCCAGACAGGTTTTTATTTTCTCTTTTCAGAAGAATCGCTTTCCCCACTGACAAGCGCCCACACCAACGAAATTTCATTTCACGTGCACACGATCGCGCCTTCGTTATCATTCGGAAAACAGTTTGAGTACAAACAACAAAAGACTCTCACGGAAAACCCGAACGTCAAAGCAAAAGAAAATCGAAAAGAGCGCGAAACGCACGGGAAAATTCATGTGTCAAAGCGGATGGAAATCTCGTAAATTTTTAATTAAAACAGCGAATTAAAGCTCCGATTACGTACGCACGATCTTTAAAATTAAAAACTTTTTAAATGTAAACGTGTTTAACCGTGAATAGAGTGCTAAAACAAAAGCATATCACTTCAAACCTAAACTTCACACAACTTTAGCGAAGGTTGCCAATTGCTTCGGCTCTCACGACCGGTTGCGGATCCAGTACTCTCTATATCTATGAGAAAGACAAGTTTTGTGGACGGATCGAGAAGGCTAGTTGAGTTATGACCACGACATGGGAAGCACGGTAGAACGGCAGTTTATATGAATACTCGGAGGGTGTATAAAAATTCTTGTGGATAATATATTATAACGAGAAAATGTGATATGTGACGGATTATTGTGATAGTGTTTCTGTCAGTTCAGGGATAGTGTTCTCGTGAAAGACTAAATTTTCCCCCAAAATACCTACCCACTAACGGAACTTCAACAAAATGAATTCCTTTTTTTTCCCATTAAAATTTCAAGAAAAGAAATCGAACCTGTATTACAAATTAAATTAGAAACATTCGAAGAAAAATAGCAAATCTGCATCGACGAAATGTTCAGAAGATGAAACTATTGTAGATGATACAATGATACCATCGGATAATTTTCAGCGAAATTAATGAAGCTCTAAAGACAACTGAAATTAGAGTTGATTTGCCAGATAACAGAGAATATGAAGACGCGTATGACAATTTGGAAAATATTGATGAATCTGACACCCAGGAAGAAGTAAAGGAGGATTTGATAATTGAAGATTAAGATGATCATGACTTATTTGATAATGAAGTGATAGGATATCTTTGCGAAGTATGCCAAAAAGAGTTCCCCCGTATGTATTTGTGGAACACTGGCGAAGTGAGCACGCTATGTGTAACCTTTGCTTTGCAACATTTGAAACAGGGGTACGATTGGATTTGCAGTGGAGGTGGGGTTTGGTTGTAACGAGTGAAGGTGACATGTCATCAGTGCTAGTGACCAAATTTTATTAGGAAAGTCCAAAATGAGTGCAAGCAATCATGTAAGATGCAAATATATAAAATAAGTACAAGCAATAATGTAAGACCTTTTAGTGAGTGACAAAAGTGATCACATAGAGTTGAAAGTTCCATTGATTTCTAAAAAGTTGCATAAAGTGTTAAATAGAAAGCTAATGAATAATGGGATGTAGTGTTCGGTGTTGATAACTAAATGATAAAAGTGTTTAGAATTGTGCTCGGAAGACATTCGATGCAAAAAATATTTTTTTTTTTTGCTAAATTTTAGCGTACACATAATCGATAAATATCTGATAATATGCTACCGTTACTCGTTATGTGTATAGCAAGCACACTTGAGAATAAGTGATATATATACATACACGAAATAGCCATCCATCAATGACTACTGCAGTATTTCTAAGGATAAAGGGTCTCGATCCAATAAATCGTCAAGACGTTGTGCGTATTTCACGTCGACTGCGATCGAATGATGAGCATTGGGAGACCGATCACTTTACTCCGACTAATCGACGCCCCATTGTCGTCGCGTCAGCTTCAATGCGAAAGAATAGTTCTTTGAAGCGCCGATTAGTGTCCAAGAAAGATTCAGTATTTATTAAGAGTGTTTTGCATCGGAAATGCTCAGGGGAGTTGAACGAGTTGTATTGTGGGCATTTTGGACCTTGTTTTGATTGCATTGCAGCTAGTTATCCGCATTCATCATGCGAATGCAAGGAGGGCTACATGAGTAAGCTGGGAAGTCAAACATTTTTCAATGGTTTATCCACTGCAAAAGGTATGGCTCCATGTTGCCGGCGTGTATTTCAGTGCAGCAGCTGCATCTTTATTCTCTGCATTTCTTATGCATTATTGCCAAAATCGTTGTGTTAACTTCTTTCCTAAGAATAACTATGAAGATAGCTCATAGTTTTGTCCCTGAAGGTCTTCGAGTGGTACTAATAGTTTTTTGCACTTGTAAAACAATTATCAAACGCAAATGACGCTATAACTTTTATAGTTTTTTAAATTTGGATTAAATGTAAGACAACAAATGAAAACAAACAATAGCTATACAATCCTAATGTTAAAATATTGGAGCTTGATATCGGGCCAAGCCAAAAGAAAATATCCCAGTTTCAAACAAATACGTTATGTTTTCTTTTGTTTTAATTTTAATTGGTCGAATGAAATTTTATTGTTACACTCTGATGTAGTACATCTTCTATCATTAATTAAACCGTCAAAGTAGGATTTAGTAAATATTTTTTTATATTAAAGTAAAAACAAAAATAAAATAAATTGTTAAACGTACACCTCAGTCTTTCCGTTTCGGTGCACCAGACTGGGTATAGGGCCCACATCGATGGCAGGCTCTTTCTCTGATATGGGCTAGCCATCGGGCGCGCTCCACCGTTTTGTCACTTACTAGGGGCTCTTGCCGGGTATAGTGGCCTTCCGGTCCGTGCCTTATTATGATATAGGGTTATGTGATTTCATTGCATAACTCTATAGCATGAATTGGTTATGTTTGTGCTTCCCATTTGAGGGAAAGAGTCATACAAAATGCTTTTGTATGAGTTTCACTCCAATGGAAACACATGGCTACGTCTACGTTTGGGTCTTGATCCGGTTGGGAGGATGCGAGGGGGCACCACCTCCATCTGGATGCCCCACTCTTATTTGTAGGCCATAAGAATCGTCGGGTAACGACGAAGTCCCTTTAAGTCCGTCTGTCTTCCCCAGGTCCGGTTTGTCCTTTTTCATCTGCAATCACCAACTCTTAGTTGGTTACCTCCTTTTTTCGACTTCGGTCGACTTTCTTTTTTGTGACCCAGGAATTCGTGAATGCGAAATTCTTTTGTAGTGGGTCCTTGTGCTGAAGGAAAGAACCTGCCCCGCGACACTGCAACGCTAGCCTGCCAGCACATTCACACGTCCGCCAGACAAGGCCAATCTCGGCGGATCTTACCATCCTCTTTCCGTGAGACAGTAGATCATTCATGTACTTATTTCACTACACAATCTTGTAGAATTTCTTTCGAAATTTAGGAAAAAAGATTTCAGTTAATATTCTTAAGAAAAAAGTTTCATGTTCCAAGCTTCCTTACCCATCTTTTCAATATTCTTCCTCACAAATTTTTCATTAATTTTGACTCTCCCTGGACCCTCTGGTGTACGAAGTTAGTTTTTCATTTTAGATTCTAAAAGTTTTAATTAAGGCCTTTTATTAAACACCCCAGCCATCTATTTTTATTGAATTAAATCTTTAAGGGCCACTTCGTTATAAGGGGGCCCCTTTAAAGAATTTTGAAATGTTTGATAGGACCTAAGCTTTGAGAGACCACAAATTCTCACCTTTTCACAAAGTTTGAGCTTTCTAGCTTCAAAAGTTTCTGAGAAAACATGCTGTGATGCACGGACAGACGGACAGATGGGCGGACGGATAGAAAAATGAACAGACAG
This sequence comes from Odontomyia ornata, assembly GCA_963969285.1. NCBI lineage: Eukaryota > Metazoa > Arthropoda > Insecta > Diptera > Stratiomyidae > Odontomyia > Odontomyia ornata. The sequence goes on from OZ017742.1 coordinate 240,790,085, forward strand.
GGCACGAAGCTAGTAGGTCTTTGTTAAATTTTTTTAACTAAGCCCTGATATGCAAGCAGTTTGTAATCATTTAATATGACTGCACGTAATGAGCAGAAGCTAAATACTCAATAAAAGTAGTTCGTGTGGTATAATGGTTAAGCCATCAGGTCATATGTCGAAGGTCCCTGATTTGAGTCTCGTTGGCGACAACGAGATTTCGTTCGAGTGATTCTCCGGACGGACTATAAGTCTGTTCAGTTATGATACGTGCTGGCTTAAAATCAGAACGTATCGCAACTCGGTGTATGGACACACGTCCAAAGCGTGATACTGACCATATCACCTTGTGGAGTGCCTATATATTCGATTATGATAATGAGATATTTTAACTATCTCTAAGCGAAGGCCCGAAAGGGGCTGCTGTGCTACAAAAAAAATTCCCCAACCATCTCTAAGCAAAAGTCCGAAGCAGCTGCGATGCTAAAGCAAAAAATAACCAATAAAATTGCATGAATTAGACTAAAACGACACTCTAATGAAAAAGCTGAAAATTTTTTCGACGAGATCTTCATATGAAAAATTTGCATTTCCTTAGGCAATATTGTAAAAGGATCAATACTGCTGGGAAATGAGGTACAAATAAGTCTCCAAAATAGCTTGAGTTCCATTTAAATGCACTAGCATTAGAGGTTAAAAACAGGATATTTAAAACCTCTCACAACGACTTTTCAAATCCCAGTAGTAGACCAAATACGTAACTTTTTTTTTCTTAAAAAGCCGTCGGACCTTGCTCCTTTGAGTGGGCAGACAAATCATCTATAGGGATAACTGAGGTAACTCCTCATCATTTTCTAATCAAGTGTTGCCAGAAGGGCATCAAAACTATCTTAATCGTTGGGGACTACAAACCGTCTGCTTAGACGGTGTTGTCGAGTTGATGTAGAGCTGGCAGTAAAGGTAGGCAAGTGGCGAAATCAGACTACTTTTGTATTTATTCGACTAGACTTTATAAAAACAATAGGCTTGTGTGATAAAGACATATGATGAAGATATTAAATTATCTCAATATGTATCTTGAAGATCGTTGCAGAGGAGGGAAAGCAATAATTGCTCCAGTTCCTCAGAAATCGAATAATTCCATTATTTTAATTACTCCTTCATACATTTCGAAAAAGGATTGAACACGTGGAAGTGACAGGAGAGTGCTTCGCCAGAAGGGTTTGGTAAATTAATTAGCAATTCAAACAATTCTACATGGTGTAGTGATTAGAGTGCTTACCCCATAAGCCGAAGGTCCTTAGTTCGAATCAATTGGTTGATGAAATCTCAAATACAAAATATTTTCCAAATATTTTCACTTTCCCACTTCTCTTAACGCTGTAAGCCCTCCTTAGATGCTTGATGATACAGCAAAAGTTCACGTCAAAGCTAATAGGTTTTTGCAAATGTATTTTACGTGGTATTTATCTGCGGCATAATGAGGACGTGAGGGACGCAGTTCCCGCGAGGAGAAACAGCGCCCACTCAACGATTGGCAGCGGTCTTGGCTGAATTGCACTAAGGGGAGGTGGACTGCGTGCCTCATCCCGGATGTGAGACCGTGGCTAAATCAAAAGCATGGTGAGACTGACCTCTGTCTGATCCAAATTTTGAGCGAGCATCGGTATTTTCAGTCTTAACTGCACAAGATTGGTAAGTCACGGTCCCCCAAATGTCGGCTTTGCCCAGGAGAGGAAGACAAGCCCTGCTACACATTTTTGCGTGCACCAAATGGGCCAGGTTGTCACGGGACAGGGAGACGGGAGTGTTCACCCCGGTTAGTATAGTCGTGGTGAGTAACAAAACGAGACCTGGCCCAAAGTAATGTGTCAAACGGTTCAAAGCTGGGCTCTCGGTTTGACAGGGGAGGTGTTTAGTGGGTAGTCCAGTTGCTTGCGAGCATGGGTGTCCCACACTCAGTGCGTAAATAACATTCACGTCCCAGCCACTAAAAAAAAATGTATTTTACAACAGGCTAAAAACGAAGAAGTATAGAGCATTGTCTAAATATGGAGCAAAGGGATCCAGAACCTAGTCTAGGCTCAATCAAAACAATAATAGGGGGCAGATTGGCAGCATATACGACAAACTGTACAAAAAAGATTGATGAATGTAATCATAAGATGTATAGACCCTGATCCTGGTAAACCTTTACGATAGATACGGTGATTTAGGGGCATAAGAAAAATTAAATTACAAAAACTTGTTTGCATTAGATTGATGCAGAGGCTAGGAGCAAATATTCAAGTCAAAGGAAAATTGAAATTTACCAATGATCACGTAGATAAGTGATGCTCTGGAGCGACTCTTAAAACAAAATACTGGTATACTACAACAAATTAGTTTTCAATATTGTTGGCTTAAAATGCCTAATCTACGAGCAACGAAAACTTCTATCTAGACTGTCCAAGACTAATCACTTATTAGTTCAGAGCAGAGTCTTTTTTACGTAATTTTAGGCAACATAAATCTACTTACGTATATGTACCGTTTTTTTAAAGTCGGCCCAATAGATAGGAATCATCATGGGATCGACTCATCGAAAACAGCCAAGCGATTCAGCGTTTATTTGACCTACTATCAAGATGAAGAAGTTCTTCCATAGACGAAGTGATACTCAAGGAGGAATCCACACGCCTTAAAAAATCGAGAAATGTGAAAATTCACATCTTCATATTTAATGTAAGCAATATGTCAGAAATTCGGATAAGTCTAACCCCCGGAAGTATTTACTATCAAGTATTGCAACATTTGCAATGTTCCTCAGCACTTTTTTACTTTTCTAGCATTCATCTAGATAATAAACATATGTAGGCAGTGGTCACATTCTTTTCCAATGACCACATTAGTTTGCCATCGACTTTTTCAATGACAAAATTAGACTGTTCACTTATCGAATGCCTTGCGGATATGCTCTTAATAAATTAACTCAATATCCACGACCAAATTAACTGTTATGCATGCAATGGTTGATGTCTTTCACTTCAACAGCATGATGTTTCCAGTTATTACCTGAGAAACAAAGGCAGTACAAAAAAATAATGAGTTATTCAGAGTGAATCTTTTATCGAAAACACAAAGATACCGTAACAAAAAAAGACTCCAATTCATTCTAGGCTAAGTTAAGACTAACCACTCTAACCTTGCTCACATGTAACGCAACCAAGGTAAAATAAGTGAAATACTTTGTTTAATACTGACACCCACCAAAGCACAATTCGTATACAATACCGAAATGACGGGTAAAACCAGGGTTAGCTTAGCAAGTGCCATATCTTCTTTGATGTTGATGAGCTTGGAAATCATTGGACATGGAAACGATCAATGTATTGGCTGATGTAAAGTTCAACTTTGAAGGTAGAATCAGTCAAAAGAATTTGTATACGTGAAACTCAAACAAGGACTATATCAAAAGGAAATATTTTTGACTAAAAGGATCGTCCGAAGTTCAAAATTAACAATAATTATGCAAACAAAGTAGAAAAGAAGAAGAGATAATGTGAAAACAAAATGAAAATATTCATGGAAATTATGTACTTTGGAGCGTGATTGCATCATATCTTTCTACATATGTATATTTTAATAAAATGAAACCCCTTCAAAAACGAGCAATTTAAATTAATGCTAGCAGAATTCAAAAGAAATCAATCATTTCATTTAAAAACAAACAAAATACAGGCGTACAACCGTTTCCGGGAAGAGATTTATGGCAATTGATGGCTACTTACCATTTTCCGCTAGCAAAACGTCCCGAGACGGCAAGGAACACGATCATATTTGTGCGATGCCCTTTTTGGCTGGGTAATTTTAACTAAAAACACTGTTTATAATGGCACTCGCGCGGCATTCATCAAAACAATAACATCACTGATAATCGGGACCAGTCCAATTCGAACCAGTTGAAAAACAAAGTTGCAGATCTTGTCAGAAGTCAATGTTGCTGGGAAACTTCGTGGCAAACCAAGTGAAAATCAAATGTTGCTGAACAAACTGGTCACGAACCGGCTGGAAGTGAAATCTGGGGAAACGATGTGAGCAAAAGTAAAAGTTCGCTGACTAGGAGAAATTTAATTGCTGTTTATCAACGAGACGTCCCCATTAGGGTTAAATGAGAGAAGGACTAAAATTGGCCCACTTGCCCTCTTTTTAGGGTTTTGTAAAATAATTTTACAAAACCCTACTAAAATCGCGTCCTGTCTGTCCGTGTGTACAGCAGTGTTTCTCGCAAACTACTTAAGCTAGAAACATCAAATTTTGTATGCAGGTGTAAAGTGATGCCCTCTTGAAAGTTCAATCAAAAAAAATTTGTATAAGGTATTTAAGGGGGGTCTCCCCATATAGGGGAGTGACAAAGTTATAGCCATTTGTAAGTTCTCTAATTACAACAACAATAACACGTGATTTTGGTATTTTACGGGCTTTTCATCGAATCAGTCACTGCAGTTTTGATTTGATCTTCTTGAAATTGTCAAATAAGGGCAAAACATTAATATTTTCAAGAGTTCACGATTTAAGTGATTTTTGTTGTTTTGTAACAAAATGGCGCCCGTTGAAAATAGAAAAACAATGAATTTTATCTAAACGTGCACATATTTGACATATTTCTTGACTTTATTCGTTGCTGGTGACTGCATTTCTGAGAAGTTGAATACAAAACTCTTCTGACATGAAGACATGTTTATCCAACATGTTTTATTTCAAGATTGTTCTTCGAGGATGGTTACAGCACGAGTACGCGCGAAACACTTCTGTTCTCAGAAAGACGCATCGCGAATGCAAACCATTGAAGTTTCGGAGTACACATTAGATGTATTCTTGGTTCAAGATTTCTTTTATCAACGTAATATGCTCTGGTGGTGTTTGGAAGACCACAACAAGGGAACGCCAACGTTGAGAGTAGGAGATAAATAGATGAGCAAAAATTATTTTAAAATTAGAAATTTTCATCTAAGGTAGCCGATATGGGTATCAAATGAAAGCTCTTGATAAAAACCTTTCAAAACAGGTCTTGGTTTGGCAAAGTTTGCTTCGAGGGGGGCACAGGGAGGGGAAATACACAAAAGCTTTGTGTCCCCCCCGTCGCGATTGGACACCTGTGAGCCGAAAAATCGGAAAAAAATTATGGAGATAGATGTTCATGAGAACAACAACAACAAATACCTTAGAAGACAAAATTCGCTCAACTCTGTTAATAATAGTATGATATTCGAATTTCACATTTTCCCCTATAAAATCGTATATGTACCCTTAAACTGAACGAAATTTTATATTCAAGTAGTCCTATAAATGGTCCTTAAACTGTGTAAGTTTGATGAAAATCGAATTATATACACGAAAGTTATAGCCATTTGTAAGTTCTCTAATTACAACAACAATAACACGTGATTTTGGTATTTTACGGACTTTTCATCGAATCAGTCACTGCAGTTTTGATTTGATCTTCTTGAAATTGTCAAATAAGGGCAAAACATTAATATTTTCAAGAGTTCACGATTTAAGTGATTTTTGTTGTTTTGTAACAAAATGGCGCCCGTTGAAAATAGAAAAACAATGAATTTTATCTAAACGTGCACATATTTGACATATTTCTTGACTTTATTCGTTGCTGGTGACTGCATTTCTGAGAAGTTGAATACAAAACTCTTCTGACATGAAGACATGTTTATCCAACATGTTTTATTTCAAGATTGTTCTTCGAGGATGGTTACAGCACGAGTACGCGCGAAACACTTCTGTTCTCAGAAAGACGCATCGCGAATGCAAACCATTGAAGTTTCGGAGTACACATTAGATGTATTCTTGGTTCAAGATTTCTTTTATCAACGTAATATGCTCTGGTGGTGTTTGGAAGACCACAACAAGGGAACGCCAACGTTGAGAGTAGGAGATAAATAGATGAGCAAAAATTATTTTAAAATTAGAAATTTTCTTTTGATTCGGAAAAAATAGTGTGAGTAATAATAATATGTACGATTATATGCAACAGATTGGAGTCCACACTATTTATTCAAACTATTGAAAATAGTATAGCATTTGCGACCAAGTGTTCTCAACGTGTATGGGTGGCAAGCTAATTTCTAGGGCTTGATAGTAGCTTGCAAAATTGTTAGTAAGGTGATCCCCTGATTGCTTATTCTGTTTGTTTTTGGTGAGGATAGGCGCGGTGACCTGATCGAAATCTTATGCTTCAGGTGGTAAGGAGGCGACTCCGCGGATTACTAAGTAATCATTTGGTGGCCAACGACTCATCTCTGTGTATTTGTAGGCACCCCCGTGGTCGTACTGAAAAGCACCAAGGTATTGCGTTTGCAAAACATCTAACTAAATAACGTTGCTCCCAACGAGATTTGAGCTTGGGACCTTCGGCTTATGCCTACATGCTCTAACCACTAGACCAAACAGACTACTATGTATAAATATAGATATATATATATATATATATATATATATATATATATATATATATATATATATATATATGTATATATATATATATATATATATATATATATATATATATATATATATATACATATTGCTCCACCTTTAAAAAACCATTCCTATTCTAGCTCGTCTCTTCCACTTACGTATTTGCTAAAGTCGTAAATGTAGTACCAATCTTAAATCCTCCTTAATATTTCTCTTTGTAATCTGCAAACCACTAATATATTTTCCCACCTAAAACCATTTTAGCACATAATAAATCCAATTGGACAGAATTAGGTATCAGCATCTACCTAATCCCCCATCTTTTCGAATTGGATTAAAAGCAAACTCCATCATTTCTAATTAATTCATTCGCAATTTATCACTAACCGTTTTTCACCATTCTTCCTCAAAAATATATTGTATGTTGATAAAGTCCTGAATAAATTCCAATGAATTCTTTCCCATTTCTGCTGTGAACTTTGCGGGATAAACGAAAAGTAAGTTCAGACGTTTGAGTTAAGCTTTAGTGGCTATAGCCGGTAAAAGATCTATCAAAACGCAAGTCCAAATAATCCAGTGAGTATAAGATTGCATTTCCAATTATGGCAGTTTTCTGGAATTCATTAAAAGAGCACAAATAGAAATCATTAGTTAGGGAACGTAGTTGCAAAGGAATGGCTGGAATGCAGAAGAAAGCATGATAAAAGGCAGAGAAAAGGAGAGAGAACAATGGTTAAAGTGGTTAAACTTAAGACTGCGTACTTGACATCAAATACTCATGGTGCTTGTCATCCTTTACTTATAGTGCTGCAAGCAAATTAAATGTTGACGAAATCCCATCCACAAACCTTTCATCGTTTCATGAATTAATCAGCTTCAAATGTGTCTATTAATAAAATACTGCTGACAGGATAATGGTTTTTGTATTCACTCATTTTGACAAATAATCCAGAACATTTTACGCAGCATCATTTTATTTGTGCTGTTAATGTTGGTAGGAACAGGATGAAGGAGGTAGGATCGTATTTTTGGTATTAAAGAACAAACAGAGACGAGGAAGTATTATTTGTAAAACTGGATGCCTTGCCAACTAAACTATGGAGTAAAATTCAATGGTCCATATGTATCTACATACAATTAGATATAGATATGAAATCTAAATTTAGTTTGAAAGTTTTAGTAACCAAATTAGCATTTCATGAGCACAAGTGAGCAAATTCAAATTGTTTTGGCTTGGGTTCTCATTTCCTGAAGTTTTAGCTTTGATTTGAATTTTCATCCCCAACAGTTTTCCCAATTCATCGTGAACATTAAAATAATTTAACATCCACTGTCAGCGTCGAGTCAGTTCAATGAATTTTGTCTTCTCAATAACCACTTGCTCTTTCTATGTTCGGTTGCTGTTAAACACTAAAGTTCCACATGTAAATTATTCAACAACAAATTTATATTTCTCAATGTATGATAAGGCTTATTGTTTCGTACTCAAAGTGTATCCGCATGAAAAATAGGATGAATTTAGCACTATAAGTTCAAATATGTGCTTTCTGCATGTTCGCTGGAATGCAATCCAACCAGACAGAACGGTATTTACTAGGAATGGTTTGCTCTTCCAGGGATGTGAATTACTGTTAGAATGCAGAAAGCTTCGGAGGATGAAAATTGAATTTAAAATAGCTTCATAACATAAAGTAGGGAGTGCAGTTTTTATTTTTGAGACAGGTGGTGAACAAAATGTGAAATATTTTTATTTTTTTTGAAATTTTTGTATGAAATATTCATTTATTAGTTTACTCAAGAGTTTTCTCTGAAAACTAATTAGAAAACATAAAAATTACAATGAAATTTGAACACTCAAATATCTTCTGATTTTGAACAATAAATCAAATTCCAGCCAACATGTTATATGTTCTGTATACTAGCTAATTGAATTTTTTTTTCTATTTGTAAACAGAGTCTCGGAAAGCTGACTTTTAACCATTTTATTGTAATTATATAAAGAAATGCACCAACACTTGTTAACGTTGAGAGTGAAAAACCATAGTGGTATTCTGAAGTGTGCATTATGAGTAAAGAAGACCAAAATAGTTCTGATGGCAAATAGAGAATATGATCGGGCAGAAAAGTTAGAGAATTTGACGGAAACAAGCAAGGTTAGACAACAAAATATGCAGAAAACCAACCACAATTGGTCATACCATACAAGTAACATCTAGCCACTCTGCACAACATAAACTAGCAGCGTACAGATCAATAGTACAGATACTACGCTCCATTCCTATGACTCCTACTAACTGCTCCAACGACCAAAGCACCATTTACAGAATAGCTAGTAACAACGGATACAAACAACGTGACATTGATAAACTTATTGCACAGTACAAACAAAAACCGGATTCCCAACTGACTGAAATGAATAAGAAGGGCCAACAGATGATTTCGTTAACATAGTTAGACAGAGAGACATACGATACTATCAATCTTCCTTAAGAAATATAAACTGCAAACTACGTTCAAAAAAATACCACGTAGGTTATATTCTGCATGAAATTTTGGGAATCAAAAAGCTGTTGGCGCAATGGGTGCCAGATTTGCTCACTCTGGACAACAAACGCAACCGTGAGACCACTTCAGAGCAGTGTTTGGCGCTGTTTAAGCGCAATCTACAGGAGGTTCTGCGTCGTTTTGTGACCGTTGACAAAACAAGGCTCCACTGGTACACACCAGAGACCAAAGGGCAGTTAAAACAATGGACTTTACCCGGCGAACGTGCTCCAAAGAAGGCAAGGACTGTCCTATTGACCAGAAAGTTGATGACCACCGTTTTCTGGGATTCACAAGACGTGGTTTGCATTGATAACCTGGGGAAAGACATAACGGTCAAAGAGCTCTACTTTGCTAAATTTTTGAGTCCCACCATGACAACGCACCGGCTCACACCTTCCACATCGCCACGGCCAAATTGTCAAATTGGGCTGCACACTGCTACTCCATCCATCGTATTCTCCAGATTTGGCCCCATGCGATTTTTTTTTTGTTTCCAAACTTGAAAAGGGAATTTGCCGGGCAGAAATTTCAGTCGAATGAAGAGATCATCGTCCCCACGGAAGCCTACTTTATAGACCTTGAGAAAACGTATTTTCCAGACAAATTAAAGAAGTTGGAGCATCGCTGGTTCAAATGTATCGAGCTAAGAGTTGCAAAATAAATCGCCGCTTTTCCAAACTTTCCGTTTTTCTTTTGTAGGCTAAGTACTTAGCGGGGCGATCGCATACAGTCCCGTTTCTCGATAAGGGCGTTCTTATTAAGAACAAATTTCAGTGAAGTAACTGTCAAATAATTCTTTCTAGATTGCAACTTTTTAGGGTTTTATGAAAAAAAATGTGTAGTAATCGAGGAGTAGGGCGCTAAAAGCCAGCGCTGCCACAAGCAGACAGCACAAACTCAATTTAACAAGTAGGAACGATAAAATCATTGTATCATTTAAACCCCTCAAAAATTGTCAAATTTTACCCATTCCAACCATAATCTTAATTAAAAATTGTTTTGTTTGTCGGTAATTCAAGTGTGCCTGTCTAATTCTTCCGATTTTTCTTTTTCCCTTAATTACGCGTAATCATTATAAACGAAAATTGCATTCATTTCATAACTTAAGCGAATCTACAAAAGACGACGTAAATTTCAAAAAAACAACCGAAACGAGTGTGCATTATCACCATCGCGGATCCACACATAGATGTCACTATTGAACGAAACTTTTCGCCGATTTTCCGCTACTGTTTCGTTGCTTGATGGTTCGTCTCCGCCATTTGCCACTTATCAGGAAACCGCATGACAACCGCGCAGTGCAAGTGGCTAAAATTTAGTAAAATTTCACGATTTCCACGGTTTAATTTCACGACGGCAAACTACTGAGTTGTGTGGCAGTGATTTTGCGGCCATTAGTGCCCACCACACCGCTTAATTACTTCGTTCTGTGCGTGAAGTTCCCTGTCATTGAGCGGCTCGACCGCAGTTTTTCTCGCCGTGTTTGCGATGTTGTGGCAATCGACGACTTAACGCAATTTTCATGGGCGGCCTCCGACACTTCGGGTGCCACATCTGGATTTCTGTATCCACCCGATTTTATAGCAACGTCGAAGCAGTTCAAACCGCCCAAAAACACAACATTGCCGAACTAGAAAGTGCTAGTCGGTGACAGATTTATATTTCCGTAAACGGCGGCCATTCCGGCAATAAATTTCAACGCTAGCAGTGACACACGGAAATTTAAAATGACGAATTCAGTGCGGAGTTGTATGGAGGTAAGTTCTTAAGTAATCCTAGTGTAGTCGCATAGGACTTTACGTGAATTAAGCTGCAGCTTCTAGACACTCATCGTCGGTATTTTTGATAGCTAAAAAGTCAACTCGCGACGGTCGTAAGCAGGATATCCTGATACTGTGTACGAGAAATCATCTGGCTCTGGTCTAGCTGGTCTTCAATGGTATCTGGCAATACAGCAGGAGGATACCGGGATAAGTATATCGCAGATCAACAAATTACTCACTTTATTTTTGTTAACACATTAAGAGCCCTATGCACAGTGTTTGTGTATTCGGTTATCTACGTGAGTGACATGAAATACACGTTTGGCTGAATCGAATGCAACCAGAATATTTGAAACAAAAGAAAATGATTTCACATCTACAAGAAAATTTTCTTCATAATTTATTGATCTTATTATCTAAACGTCAACTTGAACAGGCATCAACCAGCGAACAGAACGAATATGCAAATATCATCATCGAAAAACAATATAAAATATTTTTATTTGTTTGGGAAAAATTATAATGCTTCCTTAAGGAAAAAGTTAACTTGCGCAGTCGTGTGTGATAAAACGTTAATTTAAAAAAAAAAAAATTCTGTTTAATCAAGAAATGCGAAAATATCAACACTATCAATTCAGAAGAATTTGATAAGGATGAGATTCTTATAAATCTATGTTCATATCTTTATTTTCATTTCCTTAATTTCATTTTCCCGTTAACAAACAGATTTTTCCTACATTCGACTCAAATCAATTTTAATATTTTAAAAGTTTAATACAGAAATATCACAGTTTATCGAAAAGTTTTTGCTTCCGATGGAAAATTTGATAATTTTATATAATGAAGTACGTAGAAATCTGTTTGTTAGTTTTAAATTATTTCCTCTACTTTTTCTGTTTGAAAAGAGAGTGGGAATGCGTGGATTGTATGTCTCACAGATATGATGAACGTAAATTGCCGGACAACCATGTTAAGCGTAATGATGATAGTGTCATTGGGAAACTTTTCAATGCCTACATTTGTTGTAAAAATATTTTCTTCATTATTGTATGAATCGATAATAATTTAGAATATACTTATTATATAATATGTTCACAACTTCTTTCCTTCAGCTATCATTGATTTATAAATTGCTAACCAACTAGAGAAATAACTTCAAGTTTATATGTAAGTTGATTGCAGTTGTTTTGAAACAAATCTTTATTGCCAAAAATGTTTTCCAATGACACTACGGAATTGTGTGTGCTGGGAGTAAATTGTATTTACTGAGTGCGTGTCAGTCCGCTTTAGAACACACACACCATTTCATCTTTTCACTGAGATACTAACGATATGATAGTGCTAATGTATGAGCGCGAAGAATGGTTTGTTTAGTTGCAAAGTTTTTGAAGTTGTTTGAATGGGTGCGAATGTCTGCTGCAGTATTTTAATTTTTTTTTCGCTAAAAAAGATTTGAAACGTGAACGAACTTCGTAAAACGATAATTTGGGACAAGGGTGCGCAGTGTAGATATTCTCCTATTTTGTGCCGTCGATCAGGGTAAACAGAATCGATCCTTAAAATTAATAATTGCCTTTTTATTTTATGTTAAATTTCTGAAGAAGGAACCTTCATTGCTTTTCCTTTAACTTCGTTTTGGTTAAATTTTATTGCTTTATAATTGAACGTTATGAGAAATACATTCCAATTTCGATAGTGCTCTCTATGTAACGGAAATTCCATGATTAAATACGAGTGTTTATGGTAGGAGCAGCCTCCACTTCGTATCCCTGAAAGATTCGACATCAATAATTTCATAAAGAACAATAAACCGCCGTTTCAGGTCTTTTCCTTTACTCTCATTATTTAAAAATTCAAGCATCATCGTGGAAGTATTCAAATGGAAGAAAGCGTGTTTGCAGGTGATAATCTGAGAGATCTGATTTTTGGTTGAATTAAAAAAACAAAAAAAAAAAAAACTAGCTTTTACAATAAATAACAATCAAAATAAGAGAAAACATCGTCTTATAATTAAAATAAATTTACACTTATTCATAAACGCGCCTGAAGTTGTAGATGTTTAAACAGTTATATATTTTTTTTCTACATTATGATATTTGTATATTATGGGCTTTAATTTGTGTATTATTTAGAACGATAATTGATGTAAAAATATTCTTTTCATTTGTACGTCTCAGTATGATAAGCTTTACATCATCAATTCTTTATTCCTCTTACTTTTATTTTTTTTCTATAAATCCTACAATGAATTACAAATAACACAAATCTTTGTATCGATTTGAGGAGCAAGTGTCAGACTCGATACTAAAATTTCATACTCACATTCTTAGAACGCGACATTTAAAGAATCTTCTTATGCCAATAAACGAAGTTAATGGTTTCTCAATATCATGAAAATATCAGGCATAGATGTATAACTAACTAGCAAAGTAGATTTTTTTGATTGTTATCAAGAATTTTCAATTTTCTAAAGAACTAAAACAAAACACTGAAATTCAATTACTGAGATTTTGAATATAAGATATAAGAAAAATTTTCCTACCACTGTTAACGAATATCGAAATTCATCAAAAATTTCTTTATTAATAATTTTTGTTTTTGTAAATGAAATAATAATAAAAATGATGAAGTAAATGAACCACGGGTCTTTCCCTTCCGATTTCTCTAACCGAGTATAGGACCCGGTACGGTGGCAGGCTTCAACCCCAAAACATGAGCCAGCCACCGGGTAATTAATAATCCTTTCTGTTTCAGGTGACGTCATGGGTTGAGTGGCCCAAGCAGAGTGCCTTTTTATGGCATAGATTTATGCAATTCAATTGTATAATTCTATGACATAAATTGGTCACCGGGGTACTCCCCTTCTGATGGGAAGGTTCATACAATTCAAGTTGTATGAGTTTTCCACTCAGAAGAGGAATACCTGGCCACTTCAACAAGTTATCATTGGATTTATTCCGGTTGGGTGGGTATGAAGGGGCTCCACCACCACCCGGTTGCCCCTCTTTCATTTGTGGGCCATGAACTTCGTTGGGTAATGACGATGTCAACCCCAAGTTCGGCTTTCTTCTCAGGTTGCACTTGTTCTAGTAACAAGCACGTCTCCTTCGGTGAGGTTATCTACAATGTTGCGACTTCGGTCGTTTTCTTTTGATCTATGTATGAAATTCGTGAATGCGAAAATTTTTTGTAGTGGGTCCTCGTGCTGGGGAAACGAACCCGCCCCACGACACCGCAATGCTAGCCTGCCAGCGCATTCACGCGTCTCCAGACTAGGGCATTCTCGGCAGAAACCGACACCTTCCTCTGCCGAGGCAGCAGAACATCGCTGCAGTCCTTTACGGACCTTTTGAACATCTCTATACACTACAAATGTACAATGCCCTTCTAATATCGGCACCTGTCTGTCCGTCAGTGTGTCATAGCAAGTTTTCTCAGGACCTATAGCAGCTACAGCGATCGAATTTTGTGAACAGCTCAGAAGTTTCTGGTTAACGAAAGCTATGTAGTCAAAAAAATGTAATGGCTTGCAAGGGGGGCCTCCACACATAAAGATGTGAACCCTTAAACATTTTTTTTCACCAAAGATAACAAAGTAGGGTATCAAGTGAAAGGCTTTATATCAGATCTTTCTATAGCCGTTATTAAAATTGCAATATCAATGACGAGGTAGGCAGAAAAATCAGGAAGGTAGTCCTCTATGAGTAAAACAATGATAAAAATCTGAGAAGTTGAAATTCGCTAAACTTTGTTAGTAATGGTATAATTTATCGAACTTAATGTTCTTGTATAGAATTTTAGGGGACCCTTAAAGCCAATGATGACTAGTTATAAAGCTATTCAGCGGATAAAATTTAGAACAATTGGATAGTATTTAACGAAGTTATGGGGGCTTATCTTTTCGGTTTTACAACAACAATACATAGCTATTGAGCAATATATGTTTCCAATTGATGCAGACACTACGGGCTTGTTAGAATTTCCATGAACATTTCAAGAAGGATGTGCATCATGCACATCATTGAAAATATGTGCAACGAGTGATATCGGATATCGTAAAACAAAATGCCGGCCATTTCAAACGAGAATATTGAGTAAATTTGTACCATTTTCCGCCAACTTCAGCATTTAAAGTATAGGCTATTAGCTTTTGATGTAAATATACATTTTAAAGGTGAAAAATTCATGGTGGTAGGTTTGCATGTTTACAACAATAACAAATATCTTAGAAGTTGAAATTCACTTAATTTTGTTAATAATAATAGAATTTGTAAATGTAACATTTTTCCCTTTGAATTCATAAGATGAACTTTTATATCAATTGATATATTGTAGTTCAAGGAAACGTCCTTCTAGTCTAGAAGTTTCAATAAAATCAGATCACATTCTCAGAAATAATAGCAATTAGATCTTCTAATTTCAACATAAAATGAATAATTAAAAATATCTTTGACATTTTATTCAGTCAGGTGGTTGCTAGTGGTTGTAACAAATGGCAGCATGTTAAAATGGTATAGTTATAGTTTCCCTTTTTAATACGAGTATATATTTGTTGTAGATGTCGTAAAAGTTTTTCTTGAGTTTATTTATTACTTGTGTCTGTATATCGTAGGCTGAGTACAAAACGCTTTTGACATGAATGTAGCTCTGACTACGCAGCTGGTTTTAAATAGTCGTAGGTGATTATAGTCCGAGCTTTTGTTTCTTATCTGTTTGATTCCGAAAATTAAATATCAACTATCTGTGGTGAACTTTTGAATAAAAAAGAATTGGTGGATATAGAATTCGACAAAGTCCACCCCGTCATGATAAAACATTTACGTTATCAAAAACAAATCCTCAATTGACTTCAATTCACCCAAATTGAATCCGATTTCCTTTCTAACTAAAATCCTATCAAATTTAATCTGCGCAAAGCATTACCGACCACGTTTATTGAATTTTATAAACCCACTCGTACATGAGTATAGGTTCAAATATATACTTTGCTCCAAATAAGATAATCGACAATTAAACGTGCTTTTAAATGTTACTATTCCCAAACGATAAATTAGGTACCGAAATAGTTTTCTCACTACAATTCCTTAATCGGCTTCCGCGCGAAGGTGCGCTTACGGTTTCAAGTGGTTTGAATATCCTTTCGACACAACTATAGAAACGTGCCAACCTACACACCCTAGCTAGTTATCTGTTTGCCCAAACCGAACCATCAAAGCAAACCCTAAAATGGCTGGAAAAAGTTTGTAATGAAAGCAGGCAACAGGAGCAACATTTTGAATGAACGAGTCAAGCCATTGAAGTGTCTGTCTCAATGTGTATCATCATTTACGCGTAATTATAGTTCTTGTTGTTATTGCTATCATGTGAACATCAGTTATAGGGATTAGAGGAAATGATGAAAGTTTGTCGTACACTTTTGGGCTTAATTTTCCCAGAAAATTCGATGGCTGGAAGTGAGTTGATTAGTAGTAGTAGTAGCGATAGTATTTCAGAAAATGGGAGTTACGAGTAGTTGATAGTTGAAATGTTTTGCAGTGATAAAGATAAGTGGAATGTGTAAGGATTTTTCCATAGTACTTTTGTAAAAATAGCATGTTTATTTTTGAATATTGTTTGAACTTTTTTCTTTTGTTTTCTTCAATTCATCACTTACGAATATATTATAAAACTAAACATATTGAATACATAGTATCTGTTTTTTCTGAATTAAATCAACATGTCGTTTTTTTCACGTTTTGTTTTTCGTCCATAAATATTTACAAATTCATCAAATTTCACTTTTTCCAATTAGCAATAATATAAAACTAGTTGGGTAGACAGAGCTACGCTCATGTCAAAAGGGTTTTGTACTCAGTAATAATAATAAATTATAAAACTAAACATATTGAATACAAAGTATCCATTTTTTCTGAATTTAATGAACATGTCGAATTTGTCACGTTTTGTTTTTTGTCCATAGATATTTACAAATTCATTAAATTTCACTTTTTCCAATTAGCAATAATATAAAACTAGTTGGGTCGACAGAGCTACGCTCATGTCAGAAGGGTTTTGTACTCAGTCCACGATATGCAGACACCAATAACGAATAAACTCAGGAAAAACTTTAACATCTACAACAAATACATACTCATCATATCATTTTAACAACCATTGCCTGAATAAAATGTCAAAGATATTTTTAATTATTCATTTTATTTGGAAACTAGAAGATCCAATTAAGAGTGTACTATGTGGTTCAATGGAAAGCCGGAATGGTAGAAAAACCGTACCTTGTTTTTGTTGTGCTCGGAAAGGTTTCAAATTGCTAGTACTTCCACGAACGCGATTTAATTTTATTGATAATTCCTGTTTATAAGGACCTTTCCTTGAACTATTTCAATTGAAATTAAAAGGTCACCCTATGAATTCACAGGGAAAAATGTTATATTTACAAATTCTATTATTATTAACAAAGTTGAGTGAATTTCAACTTCTAAGATAGTCGTTATTGTTCTACTCATGAAAACTTACCACCATGAATTTTTCACCTTTAATATGTATGCTTTCATCAAGAGTTAATAGCTTGTACTTTAAATGCTGAAGTTGGTGAAAAATGACATAAATTTACTCAATATTCTTGTTTATAACAGCCGCCATTTTGTTTTTCGATAGCAGATGTCATTCGTAGAACAGATTTTCAAAGATGTATATGATAAAAATTCCTTCCTAGAATTTTCATAGAAATCCTAACAAATCCGTAGTGTCTGAGTCAATTGGGAGCACATATTGCTCAATAGCCACGTATTATTGTTGATGAACAATGAAAATTTAAGCCACCATAACCTCGTTAAGAACTATCCGATTCTTTTGAAATTTATCCAGCTTATTAGCCTTATAAGTGGCCACACAAAATTTTTTCATTGGATTTAAGGGTACCCATAGGATTCCATATAAGAAAATTAAAATTGATAAATCATACTATTACTAACAAAGTTAAGTGAATTCCAACTTCTCAGGTATTTGTCATTGTTGTACTCATAGACAACTACCTCCATTATTTTTGTCAGATTTTCCGGTTCACAGGTGTCCGCGAGGGCAGGGACACAATTTTTTCGGGTTCTTCCGCTTCCGCTGCCTACCCCGTCATTGTTCATGCAATTTTAATAACGGATGTAGAAAGATTTCATCAAGACCTTTCATTTGATGCCCTACGTGACTATCTTTGGTGAAAAAAATTGTTTAAGGGTTCACATTCTTACATGGGGAGACCCGCTTCAAAAGCCTTTACTTTTTTTGGCTAAAGAGCTTTCATAAGCCAGAAACTTCTGAGCTATTTACAAATTTACAAAGTTTGATCACAGTAGCTTCTATAGATCCTGAGAAAACTTGATGTGATGCCCTGACAGACGGACAGGTACCGATATTAAAAGAGTACAGTAAAATTTTTTTACGATACCCTAAAAGATAACAAGGAACTATTAAATACAATTAAAATCATAAAAATGTTCTGTAATATTCTAATCATATTATTATATATATATATATATATATATATATATATATATATATATATATATATATATATATAAAAAGATCTATATATATATATATATATATACGAGTATATATATATATATATATATATATATATATATATATATATATATATATATATATATATATATATATGTACGTACAAGTATATTTAAATCAGGCAGGTTATTTTGCCATTCCGTCCATTTCGCCAGTTTTCTACCAATTAACTTCTATTTATAAATATCAGATTATTTGGCCTTTAACAAGCGTATAAATAAATCCCTGGCATATTCTCAACAGTGTAGCTGACTACTTGATCTTGAAAAAGGATGCCTTTGGTAAGCTCATATAAAATAGTAGCTGCTTTATTTCACCAGTCAGATTCTGGTGGTTGAATATAGGCTAGCCCAGCCTCATTGCTTCAAATGGTGTTACTAGAAAATCTGTCCGGATCTATTTAATATTATCTTTCTGTATAGCACCATACCCCCGTAGGCCAAAAACATAACAAAACAGCATAATCTTCAATTGCCTTATTCACTTTTTGCACTCTTACACCCATTGTTACTCTTAGAGACTTATCACCTTACATGGAAGTAACTGATAATATCTGCATTTTCCCCGCAGCGGGAATGCTGGTCGACAGGAAGGCTCTTCGAGGCTAGCATTCTTTGGGGAATCCCGCCCCCACGTACCTGAGGAAATTCCTGCAGCGGGAACGCCGGTCGACAAGAGCGCTCTTGGAGGCTAGCATTCTTTGGGGAGCGCCACCCCCACGGACCCGAGAATATGGTATGACAAAACGACCCTGATTGGATCTGGACTACGCTTTGGGCAACGAACTGGAACTGATGCTTTGGGCTGGCAGATATGATGGTTTGGACCTAGTTGCTTTCCATGGTAGCGCTGAGGTGACACTCGTGTGTGAACGGCTCCAATTCAACTATCATACCGTCTCCGTCCCGGTCAACTTTGGCAGGCCTCGGAGTACGTTCGAAGTTCGCACCATTGGGTTGGTGGTGTAGGTTCGGTTGAGATGGACTCCCGATTAGCACTGGTCTGGCTCTGAGCAATTGTCCCCATAAGGGCTTGTACCACCCTCGCATGGCCTCCCTGCTCTGCAAAGATAACGCATATAGCGGCTCCGAGGGGAGACCCAACAAAACTGGAGCAACTAAAATCAAAGGATCAAAAAAACCCAACAAAATAAACAAAAAATAATAACAACGACGATGTTAACAGTACATCGGGAGCGGTACTAACCACGACAAAAACGAAGAATAACACAATGACAGTGAAGGCAGACGAAAATCGAAGTAAAGCAGACAGTCTGGTTCAGACTGAGACTCCTGCGGCGTTCGGGCGCAGCGAAAAAATGATGCGAACGCCAGAGCGTCCTGTTAAGGAAAAGTGGGAAACTCTGCAGGACACTTCCGGTGTTCGAGCGGTGGAAGATAATATAAAGAGCACCGAAAATTCGATTGTCACTGCTTCGATCCCTACCGAAGTGGCCGATGCAAGGGTCGCAAATCCCGACATAGCAAAGAAACATCCTGAAGTCAACGAGGAGATTACGGCACGAAAAGCAACGAGTGACCAGACACCGCGTGATTGCACCGCCAACGTCGAAAATGTGGCGGAAGTATTGCATTTGGAAATGGAACGCGATAACCTCTCGCAAGGATGGTTGCAAGATACAATTGCCGCCCAGCGATACGAAGAAGAAAGGCTACCCCAAAAAGCGGGAGATGTTCTGAAAAGAAAACATTCTGCATGCGACTCCCCATAAATCAGCAAAGCAGCAAAGGTTGGGCTCCTTGAACTAGAGGAGCTCCTAGATCGCATAGGGCACTATCGGAGGAGCTGGTTATGAGCCAAAGACAAGCAGAAGGCTAAAGAAGCGCTGGGGGTGAAATCTAAAGACCACTTGCAGATAGCTCCACCATTAAAAATTAATAAAAGAATGGCGTCTAGTCAAATCGAAGGAGATCGGGATAAAAGAAGGAAAGATGAGGCACTTGGTGGGCGTGAAGCACAGGTCACGGGTTCCAAACAGTGCTTGCAAAAGGAGTGAGGAAAGCCGCAAATAAACTTCTTCAAAAAGTGCCACAAACTAAAATTCGCATGGACGCCCAACAAGAAAAAGATTTGATGCAAAACAGGAGAAACAGAAGCTTCCGGTGAAGACGTCAGCAACAGGCACTGCTCGTAAAACCCCAAAATGGCCGATCCTACGCGGAGGTACTGCAGGACATCAGGGGAAACGTAAGGCCCGAAGATACCAACACTAGCATTAAAGTAGTACGGCCAACATGGTCGGGCTACATACTGGCTGAACTCGGAGCAAAGGCGGACAACAAGGAAGCATTCTGCGACGCAGGAAAGAAAGTCCTCGGCAAAAGCACAACTATAGCCTCGCTTGAGCCGCCAGCTACGATCGAAATAAGAGACACTGACTGCATCACGGATCTGGCGGAGGTAGAAGAGGCCATCAAAAGGAGATAGAAGAGGTCATCAAAAGGGTTCCCTACCATGAGAAGGATCAAAGCGAGGCTGACACCAGAAAACAATAGGGTACAACGCATGACCATATTTGACTTGACCGAAAGGGACGCCGAACGATTTCAGAACAAAGGCAAAGTACGAATAGGGTGAGTTGTCTGCAGGATATAGCGAAGAGCAACGCCTCTTCAATGTTTCAAACACCTTGGCTATACTCACACCGCACAAGTATGCAAAGGACCTGATAGGAGTTCCCTATGTTACAAATGCGGTGAAATGGGACATAAAAGAAAAGAGTGTACGAAGGAAAGATGCAAAGATGCTGATCAAAGACTTGATTTTGGGCACGTCTTGGGATCAGGAAAATGCCTCGTTTTGTAGGAAGCCCTAGCCAAGGCAAAATCAGAACGTCGATGATCCATATCCTGCAGCTAAACCTACACCGCAGTTCAACCACCCATAATCTGCTTGAGCAGCTTGCGCGGGACATAAAAGCCGACTTCTTAATGTTGAGTGAGCGACACCATGATAAAACCTCTGCATTATGGTTTCCTGACGAAACTGGTACTGCCAGCATCTGGGTTTGAAACAGCGATTCTCAAGCGGAGAGTTGTGGACGGTGGGATGGTTTCGTGTGGGTTCGGTGTTCAGGCACCACCTTCTTTAGTGTGTACCTAATGCCTAACGAACCGATATCATCTCTCCAAGCCAAACTTAATGCTTTGGAGGGCATCGTCTCGAACGCAGAGGGCAACGTGCTCGTTGGGGGAGATTTCAACGCGAAAGCCCCAAACAGATCGGCGGGGAAAACGAATCCTGAAACTGGCGGCCAGGATGGCGCTCATTGTACTAAACACCGATAGTACGCCAACTTTCCACCGTAGTACCTATAAGGGAACCATACTGGACGTGGCATTCGCCTCGGAGCCCTTAGTATGAAGGATACACAATTGGAAGGTATTAGAGGACTACTCAGCCAGTGATCATCAGTGCATTCTGCTTGAGATCAGTGATGTTGTCTCCCGACGTCCATGCTTTCGGCTTTCTACAACTGGATGGAACATCGGAAGGATGAACGTCGAGAGGTTCGTCGAAGTGCTTCCAGCAGGTGAGCCGCTGCAGGAAACTTCGGAGGGGACCGAAAAATTGACAGCTCAAGACGTGGTGAACTCAACTATGAGCATCATCACGACTGCTTGCTACGCTCCTATGCCCGTCGAAAATCCCAGCACAGAAAACCCTCAGTGTACTGGCGGTCAACTGAAATCGCTGAAAAGTGAAGCGAGTGTCACAAGCTTCGACGTGAAGCTCAACGGGTGCGGAACCGTGACGAGGCATGCAACCGGGTGGCAGCATATAAGTCGGCCAGGAAATGCCTCCGAAAATTGATTAACAATAGCAAGGCTCCCAGCTCGCAAGATCTAGTGGACAATGTGAACAAGGATCCCTAGGGCCTTGGCTACAAGCAAGTTATGCGGAAGCTAGGCACCCTACGGATGCCTTGCATACATGACGCGGAAAAGATGGATGAAATAGTGCGGGCAATCTTCCCCGCCCATCCCGTCCGTTTGGACACTGTCCATTGTGAAAAAGCAGTCGAGTGCCCACTCTTCACGCAGCCGGAACTGGAAGAGTCAGTCGTCTCATCGAAAGCGAGGAAGGCTCCAGGTCTAGATGGTGTTCCGGCTGAGGTGTTGCAGCTTATCTATCACCATTGTCCTGACTTGCTGGTCAGCATTTTTAACGCTCGCTTACGAGACGGGGTTTTCCCGGTGCGATGGAAGTTGGCGAGGCTTGTGCTGATCAGCAAGGGGAAGGGAAATCTCGAATCACAGCCTGCATAACGCCCGTTATGCATGCTAGACACACCTGAGAAAGTGCTAGAGAAACTCGTCAAGGGAAGACTCACTGACGCGATTCGTGCTGCTGGGGACCTATCTCCTCGGCAGTATGGCTTTAGAGCAAGACGTTCTACCATTGATGCGCAGAGGTGGTGAACGCGGTCCAAAAGGCAGAGGCATATAGTCGCATCAAAAACGCATCATCCTGTTGGTGACACTCGACGTCAGGAATGCCTTCAACTCCGCTAGATGGGTAGATATTCTGGACACGCTGGAAAAATCTTTTCAAGTTCCAGAATATCTAATGTGGCTTTTGAGGAACTACCTAAAGGACCGAAGCCTGCTCCACGACACGACACAGGGCCAACGAAGGATGGAAATTACATCGGGTGTTGCCCAGGGATCTATCCTTGGTCCGGACCTGTGGAACGTGTCTAACGACGGGCTACTGAGACTTGAGATGCCAGATGAGTCGCGCTTGGTCGGCTATGCAGATGATGTTGCGGCTCTGGTCGCCGGACGCACCGTTGAACAAGCGCAACTTAGGCTAGGTATGCTAATGTGCCGAGTGAGGGACTGCTTGACTACTCGCGGGCTCAGTTTAGCACTGGAGAAAACCGAAGTGGTCATCTTGACAAAAAAGAGAATCCCTAGAGTAAGGATGATCAGTATTGGAGATATACAGGTCGAATCGAAGCCAGCGGTGAAATACCTGGGGCTACTGATCGACTCGAAGATGAGTTTCTCTGAGCAAATCAGGGCAACGGCTGAGAAGGCTGCTTCGGGAATATCGGCCCTGAGTCGACTTATGGCCAACGTAGGGGGACCCAGCCCATCAAGAAGACGCCTCTTGAGGAGTGCTGTAGGGTCAGTGCTACTGTACGGAGCAGAGGTATGAGGTGACGCTCTCAGCAAGGAGGCATACCGAAAACGATTGGCACAGGTACAGAGAAGAGGAGCACTGAGAATTGCATCTTCGTATCCAACAGTCTTCGACTCGGCGGTGAGAGTGATTGCAGGCGTGATACCTGTCACCCTCCTTGCAAGAGAGCGCCGCGCCATTTACCTGCGCCGAAACGAGGATGCGAGGGAGATCGTTGTCCGCGAGGAGAGACAACGCTCGCTCAACGATTGGCAGCAGTCTTGGGGGAATCGCATGAAGGGAAGGTGGACTGTGCGCCTCATCCCGGATGTGAGACCGTGGCTAAATCGAAGGCATGGTGAGACTGACTTCTATCTGACCCAGCTTTTGAGCGGGCACGGGTGTTTTCAGTCTTACCTGCACAAGATCGGTAAGTCACGGTCTCCCGATTGTCGGTTTTGCCCAGGAGAGGAGGACAATGCCTGTCACACATTTTTTGCGTGTACAAAATGCGAAGGGAACTCTACAGGGAGACGGGAGAGCTCACCCCGGATAATATAGTTGCGGTGATGCTCGAATCGGTTGACAAATGGAACCAGGTGGCACCTTATGCGCGGGCAGTCCTAAAAGATAAAAGGGACTCGTAGCAGCCGGAGGTGCTGGGGCTGGGGGATCGCTCTTCTGGCATTTCCTCTTCCCCTCTCCCCTCCCGCTAGGAAATGAACTCCCCAGCTTGAAGGCGCCCCACGGCGTAACAAAACGAGACCTGGCCCGAAGTAATGTGTCAAACGGTTCCAGGCTAGGTTCTCAGATTGACAGGGGAGGTGTTTAGTGGGTAGTCCAAGGGTATCCTCCATGGGAGTCCCACACTGCCAGACTCTGCGGGCGTAAATGCCTTCACCTCCCTACCACAAAAAAAAGGACCGAAGCGTGCTCTACGACACGACACAGGCCCAACAAAGGATGGCGGTTACATTGGGTGTTGCCCAGGGATCTATCCTTGGTCCAGACCTGTGAAACATGTCTTACGACGGGCTACTGAGACTTGAGATGCCAGATGAGTCGCACTTGATCGGCTATGCGGATGATGTTGCGGCTCTGGTCGTTGGACTTACGCTAAGTATGCTAATGCGCTGAGTGAGAGACTGGATGACAGCTCGCGGGCTCAGTTTAGCACTGGAGAAAACCGAAGTGGTCATCTTGACAAAAAAGAGAATGCCTAGAGTGAAGATGATCAGTATTGGAGACATACAAATCGAATCGAAGTCAGCGGTGAAGTACGTGGGGCCACTGATCGACTCGAGGATGATTTTCTCAGAACAAATCAGGGCAACGGCTGAGAAAGCATCTTCGGTAGTATTGGCTCTAAGTCGACTTATGGCCAACGTAGGGGGACCCAGCCCATCAAGAAGGCGCCTCCTGATGAGTGCTGTAGGGTCAGTGCTACTGTACGGAGCAGAGGTGTGGGGCGATGATCTCAGTAAGAAGATTTACCGAAAACGCCTGGCACATATTGTAGTGTAGAAGTTTATTTCTAAAAAAAGACACAATATATGTGTATTTTGGTTTTGAAAACGAAGTATTTACTTAAAAAATACACTTAAAACAACTGCGTTATCAATGCAACAACTGCGTTACTTTTTATAGTAACACAGTGTAGCAGTAACGCAGCTGTAAATATTTTATTATATCGTAAATAATGCACTAAATAGGGAAAACAAACTGCAAATATTTGTCACTATCAAAACTGACACTCAAATAACTGTGTATAAAAATAATGATAATGCAAATATCGTCAGCACTACCTTATGATAGCGGTAGCTCAGCGGCCACGCATTAAACACACACCTCTCTCAACGACTGTGAAGCGACTGATTCGGCTATCGTACTCAACACGTACAGTGGCTATCGTTGGTTAAAAGAGTTACAGCAAGTCAAAACAAGTTGGGTAAACAGACCTACGCTCATGTCAGAAGGGTTTTGTATTCAATTTACAAAATGCAGTCACCAGATCGAATAACATCAAGAAACATGTCAAAGACGATTTTATTGGAGTAAATATGAAATTCGAAGATCATACTATTATTAACGAAGTTGAACGAATTTCGAGTTCTGACGTTTTTTTTATTGTTATACTCATAAATATCTCCCTTGATAATTATTTCAGATATCCATTCGCGAGGGAGGAAACGCATTTTTCATGTATTTCCCCCCTGCGCCCCCACTGAAGCAAAAACTGACAGTTTAAGAACTGTTTTGAAAAGCTCCCATGTAAACTTTAATTTCATACTCATATCGGCTACGTTTGATGAATTTTTATTTTCAGGGGCCACTCTCCTGTACTGTTATCATCGATTAATGGCCAATTTTTTTCGAATCCTAGAATGGTTACAAAGCCCTTTTGCTAGGAGCTCTCTCCCGCCTCCTTGCCTTGTTTCGCTTATGAGTATTAATTGTAGGTACTCATCTTCAGTCATTCATTAAATTGAATCAAGCGTTTAAAGCATTCACCTTAAACGTTGAAGTTGGGAAAAAATAACTCAAAATTATTCAATCTTCGCATTTAAAACAGCCACTATTTTGTTTTACGATTACTGATACCACTAGCTGAACCGATTCTCAAAGATATTCATGACACCTATCATTCCTGAAATTTTCATGCAAATCCTAGCACAACTGTAGTGTCTGAGTCGGTAAAAAGCGCATATTGTTCCATACAGGTATGTTGCCATAGTAATAAATGCAGCGCATATTGTTACAATTCAAATCGCTGTAACTTCGCTAAATCAATCTTTATGAAACTTTCAGAATAGATCAATCTTATTAATAGCCATCTATGTACTAAATTTCATAGAATTTAAGGGTACCGTTAAGATTTTATTCAAGAAAACATAAAATCGATAAATCATACTATCACTAACAAAGTTGAGTGAATTGCGACTTCTAACGTATTTTTTGTTGTTGTACTCATCAAGACCTACATTCTTGATTTTTTTCAGATTTTTCGGATCACAGGTGTCCAATCGCAAGGGGGGACACACATTTTTCGTGTATTTCTCCTCCCTGTGCGCCCCTCGAAGCAAACTTTGCCAAACGAAGACCTGTTTTGAAAAGTTCTTATCAAGACCTTTCTATTGATACCCATATCGGCTACCTTCAATGAAATTTTTTTTCGGGGGGTCACTCCCCTATATGGGAAGACCCCCCTTAAATACCTTATAAATTTTTTTTTGTATTTGAACTTTGAAGAGAACACCACTTTACACCTACATACAAAATTTGATGTTTCTAGCTTAAGTAGTTTCCGAGAAAAACTGCTGTGACACACGGACGGACGGACGGACGGACAGACAGACGGACAGACAGGACGCGATTTTAGAAGGGTTTTGTAAAATTATTTTACAAAACCCTAAAAACTGGGGTACATTACATTTTCATATACTTATTCTAGTGTTTATTTTCATACAGAATCGCAAGGTAGTTAGGATTTCATTCTCTGTTAGGGACATAATGTAAGATATTTTTACTTCAATTAAGCGATTTAGGTAAAAAATATCTATTGGAACTGTAATAAAACTCAAAGCTTATAGTTTTGGTAATGATATTCAAACAAAACGACATCTAGGAGATATCATGAGAGATAGCTTTTTGTAACACGAGACTCGTGCTTAGGGACACTACTATTTTGTATGAAAAACAAATGCGTTACTAAGAACGACAACGTTGCTACCGTAGTTTGCGATAACATAATATAAAATTTTCTTTCGTATTTATTTATTAAATATGAAAATAGTGTTATATTTATAAATCAGTGTAACTTTTTCAAAAATTAGTACTGATTTCCGATAAAAAATAAAACTGAAGCGAAGGGACGTGTTTTTAGGCATCAAAAAGTATTTTGGTCCATGTCTTTGCAACTTTGCAAAGAACAAGTTAAACACAGAAAAATTGGCAGCAAGGTCAAATACACGATAGCCACATTTTATTTCTTCTAAATTAATTGAATGATTTTGATTTTATGTATAGGTAAGTAAAGTTGCTGTTTGAAGAACATGGTTTGATTTAGTAATTTATTTACAAACCCTTTCGACAGGAGCATTCTCTTACTACTTCTACATATAAATTATTTTATAGGTCCAAATTTCGATTTCTTAATATGATTCTTAACACTTCAAATTTAACCCTTACAGCGATGAGCGCTAAACAAAACTCCAAATTTATTACGATGCACAATATACACTCTCATTGGTCTTAGAAAGTTTTATCATAAATCTTTATTCCTACCGCACTTTCATACATATATAAAGTCTGATTAAAAAACTTTTTCCTGATTGTGTCTAGTCTAACTATAATCCCTCGACTGCGAAGGAATATTAGTTTCAGCTGTTACCGTACGTCATTTGTTTTCCTTCCTTTTGCATTACAATAGAAAGCATATATACTAGTAACCACTATAATCCTTGATTCGATTGTTTCGAATTGGGAAGGATATTTTGTTATTGTTTTGCCAAAGTTCCTACTGTTACTACTAGAACTCGTCGTGGCATGATGTTATTACGAGTATAGAAATAAAATGAATGTAATTAAACTATCCGAAGAATTCATTTCATAACTGGATTTTGTATTGACCTTTGCAAACTTTCAAAAGGAATTACGGACGTGCTTGGTTTTTGTACAATAAGAGATGAATGTTTTGTTCAAGTATGAAGATAGTGGTGCGCCTGACTTTGGAGATTTCATTTTCCTTATATTACTTTTCCAGATTTAATAATAGAAGCGGAAAGACGTAGTTATAAATGAAATCATGTACCAACCAGTACACAACATAAATAAAAGGTAATGCCACACAGCAAATGAAAAGTGTGTTATCAAAATTAAATTCGTCAAATAATTAATAGGCGAGAGAAGCTCATTATGATTATTAAAAATAAATATTCGATTTGATGAAGTAAATTTACCTCATTATATACAACGAAATTCATGACCACGCTGGGGGTCGCAATTCTGGTTTAATTTTCACCAAATCTTCAGGGAAGTTATATGTAGAAAATAACTCAGCCAGATTCCTTAGCCAGCTAAATAAGTGTCCATTTTAGACAAAACCCCGCGATTCCTGTTCTTACCATAATACGTGGATGTAATTTGGACGAAATTTGGTACAGAGGCTTATACTACTCTTTGATGAAGCTGATAAAAAAATCAAAGTCTGGCTGTCTGAAACGAAATGGCGGCCGCTTAAAGATCGAAAAATGTGCAAATAATTATTATTGTAGTTGGGGTTAAAGGCTTTAATCGATGTTTACGAAACTTGGCATGTGGTAGAGGGTGTGAGCATCTGGAGGATAATAAAAAAATTTCAAGGTCAGGTCTTCAATCTTAAAATGACGGCTAATCCAAATTCAAAATTTCTTAGGCTTCTAAAAGCTAGAATTTTTATTCGATGTATATGAAAACTTAGCAAGATATTGGTAGGGTTTAATCATTTTCTTATCTGCGTGATTATATATGTGCAAGTTTCAAAATGGTGATGGCTCAGATGTGAGTTTTTTTCAGCGGCTTCGTATCTCAATGGATTTGGATGAAATTTTAAATTATTGTCATATGGGAAATTCATCTCAGGCTCGTACGAATAATGTTGAGTTGCTGCGATCGTTGGCGAGTTGATGTTCTCGGATTGAGCCGCAAACTCACGGCCAACGCAGCCACGTTCTCTGGGGTGCCCACCGTACGAGTACAGGGACCGTGAGTATTGGCCACTAGCATGTCAGTCTCACGAACTTTCTTCACAAATTTCCGTACAGTAGGTGCAGTTGGTGCCTCATTGCGGCTAAAACTTGAGCAACACCACGCTCACTTAGGAAATAAAATTTCAATATTTCCCAACATTGTTCAAGCGTAAATCGATTCATTTTGTTTCGCAGAAGCTTAATACTGACTCACTAACATAATGTTGAGGAGGAAACAGCAGTCAGTGTCATAATGACATTTGATTTAAAAGGAAACTACTATATGACCCATTCGGTATGTAGACAAAAAATCAAAATTTATATATCATACTAACAAAGTCTACCAAATTTTGACTTTTGAGGTATTTGCTAGACTTCAGATTTTTTGGCTGTAAAATGTCCAATTTTTTGGCTGAAGGATGTTCAATCGCCAGGGAACGGGATGGGGCACATATTGTTCACATAGTTTTTTCCGCGCCTATCAGCACCACCACTGCTTTTTCAATACTCGATTCTGAAAAAACTCGTAAAGACTTCCATTTCGGGAACTCCCTTGAAAATATAATATTTTTTATACCAAAACTTTGAACAATCTACCCCTTTTGATCTACATACAACATTTCTTATCTGTTGTTTCCGAGAAAAATTGCCGCAACGAACGGACAGTCAGGCCGCGAAACTATTCGGGGTTTGAAAAGATATTTTGTTAACTCTAATAAAACTTAAGGTTTTATGTCAAAATTTAAAGACTTTGTAATTTTCCGATTAGCCATTCAAGTCATCCACGTATTCCTTTCAACAAAGTTTAGTAACGTATTCCTATGAAAAGAATACGTGTTATTTTCAAAATTATGAATATCAAACAACCAGTTCACCTCTCCTCATTCTATACGTTTAAGTCTACCATAGATGCATTATTAGTTTGTGCTTCATATCTCCTTTGCAAATCATTGATAAAAACTTGTCGAAATCTTCAACATGGCATTGCTCTACTCAATATCGCGCTCTGCACGCTCTTCTTCCAATTTTTCCACTCCAGATAGCGCACTGTATCTAAACTCATTAGAAATCTTTTAGAATTTCTCTGTGCTGATTCCCATCTATTTCCGGTCATACACAGAGGATGTATGAAACTTTCAAGACGTTGAAGGATGTTTGCGAATGACTATTTGTTCTGAACTTTATCTTAGTCGTCGTTATGATGCATCCAAAGTTGTTGACGATGTCATTGCCATCATCATCATAAACGTTCCTTTTCATCTTTCATTCTTTGAATGACTTTGCTCCATTTGCCTTTCTGAGCATGAGAAGTCAACGCCTGTCTTTCTCACTTACTACCTCACCACTTCCTTTGCCGCTTACCCTCGTTTTCTTTGGAGCTATACTACAATCTAATCGAATGGAAACAAAAGGAAAATGTAAGAGCCTTTTAACAGTTCAAAGGATTTTTTCCACTTGCATGTTGCTGCCATTACTTGGTGAACTGTCTTTTTTCATAGATTTGAGATATATTTTCTGCATTTCTTCCTTAAGGAAATGAGAATTAAAGTTGGTTTGATCAACATTTAAGTAACTGGAAGCCTAGCCTGAAACAAAAAGAAAACATGACGCCAATTTATCATTGAAAACTAATCTGCAAGTGAAATTAGAATAACAAATTGTTAATAGTGACATTTCTCAGGAAAATAGAAAGATTTTTTTTTTCGCAACATAGAGGTACTCTGTTTCCGTAAGGAAAATAAAATAATCTAGAAGCAGAAATCTATTCTTGAATCAGCCCGAAACTAAAGTCAAAATATTGCTGGTCTATAAAGATCTACAATATTTGCATAAACATTTCAAGGCAAGCAAACGTTAAAACTAACGAAATTATTCGCAACATTAGAGTACTTCAAAACAGGTTGGATAGACAGACGTATGCTCATGTCAGAAGGGTTTTGTACTCAACTTACGAAATACAGTCACCAGCAACGAATCAAGTCAAGAAACATGTCAACGAAATATGCACGTCTAAAAGGAAATCCATTTTTTCTCCATTTTGAACGCTCGCCATTTTATTGCCAGCAATCAAAAATCGCTCAAATAATAAATTTTCAAAAATATTTATGCTATTGATCCTATCTCAAAATCAAAACTGCAGTGTCTGACTCAATGGAAAGTCCATAAAATACCAAAATCGTGTGTTATTATGGTTGTTATTAGAGAAATTTCAAAT
The DNA here is from genome assembly GCA_963969285.1 of Odontomyia ornata. Taxonomy (NCBI): domain Eukaryota; kingdom Metazoa; phylum Arthropoda; class Insecta; order Diptera; family Stratiomyidae; genus Odontomyia; species Odontomyia ornata. The sequence goes on from OZ017742.1 coordinate 240,821,509, forward strand.
GGCTATAACTTCAGTGAATATGGTTGAACTTTCATCAAACTTACTTAGTGTTAGGATCTTGACTACTTTAATATCGATTTTTATTGCTTTGAAGAGTATACATACGATTTTATTGGGGAAACGTGAAAATCGAACATCATACTATTATTAACAAAGGTAAGCGAGTTTCGACTGCTAAGGTATTGATTGTTGTTATGCTCATAAACACATGCCTCCATAATTTTTTTCAGATTACAGGTGTCCAATCACGAGGGAGACACACATTTTTCATATATTTCCTCTCCCTGTGCACCCCTCGAAGCAAAAAATGTCTGTTTAAAATCTGTTTTGAAAAGCTCTTATCAAGACTTTTCATTTAATACTCATATCAGCTACCTTTGATGAATGTTATTTCTCAGGGGCCGCTCCCCTATATGAGGAGCCCCCCTCTTAAATGCATTATTAAAATTGTTTGTAGTAGAACTTTCAAGATGGCACCACTTTTCGCCTACATACAAAATTTGATGTTTCTAGCTAATATGGTTCGTAAAAAAATTTGCTGTGACAAACGGAGGGGCAGACGGACAGACAAGTGGCAATTTTAGTAGGGTTTTGTAAAATTATTTCGCGATTCCCTAAAAATAATAACGCAGTTAATGCGGTTTAATATCAGGTTCCTGTGTCTATTTGCTTATCCGCTCGTCTAGGCGGCTCACCAATTTCTTCAATTGCAGGCACACTTTTTGTGGGAAAATTTGAAGTGAAGAATTCGTACAAACTTTCATAAGTCTTTAATGACGTTTTCCCAGGGACGTCTCCTTCTAAAAAATAGTCAGAAGTCACTAGCTGGGGTGTCATAAAACGCTTCAAGAAATCTTATCAAATTATGTCTCGACATTGTTTAATTTGTATCAAGATATACAGAAGCGGGTAAGATATGTAAAAAATTTCTGCGAACAATTTATGCAACACATATTCGATATTGCTATGTAATAAATTGAATTTTTAATAGAAAGCATCCAAGGTTTAATTTTCTGACCCTATTAAATTTCTTGAGACAATTTTCTGGAAATTTAATTTAAAAAAAATTTAAAATAAAAAAATTTAATTAAAATGAAACCACTAAGGTGCAAAATTGTTCCCAATTTAACATTTTTGTTGTCTCTTTTTCATTGACGAGAAAAGAAAAGGATAAATATGAGATATAATCCTGCAGAAAATTTAATAAGCTTTATTTTATATATAATTTTTCTTTATTGGAATGTATGCGGTACAGAGGCCTTATAATATAGTAGGTGTTCTGACAAAGTCATCTCACCATCGTTTGAACATTACTTAAAACTATGCATATTATCGTATTTCTATGAGATTATTACAATTAGCTAGAGGAAAATTTAGGCAAAAACCTCTACTGAACTTATATTAGCTTAACATAACTTAACTTTCTACTTATAACTAGCTAAAATCTATGAGGCTAGGTTACGGCCAAAAGATAGGTGGTAGCAACTGCTGATTTTCAATTCGCCAGGGCATGTATTAGCGGATTGGGCGAGTCTTTTGCTTTCGCGATTAATTTGTCACGGCGCAATGCAGCGAGCTTACGAATTGGACTAACGCCAGCCAGTCTGTGTAGCTTTTCAGAAGAGAAGTAAAATGATTTGTTAAGGACCATTTTCAGGTAACTTGAACTTCTGAGGTATTTGTTGGCCTTGTGCTCATTAAGATATAATTGTTTGTTTTTTTTTATTTTAGATTTTCCTGCCCAAAGATGTTCGATTGCGAGGGGTTGATACAACATTTTCGTACGTTTCGCCTCACCCTTCACCTCTTCATTCAAATGCTGCTAGTTTAAGATCGGTTTTAAAAAGTTCTCATCAATACCTTTTATTTGATATTCATATTGGCTAATTTTGAGAAACATTTCTCTAAGCAACATCCCCTAAATGGGAAGACTCCCTAAAAGCCTTATAACATCTATTTTTATATCGCAGCTTTTAAGAGGGCATCACTTTCGACTTACGCACAAAATTTCATGATTTCCGAGAAAGCTTGCTATGACACAGGGACGGACGAACGAACAAACAAATCGTGATATTAGTAGAGCTTTGTAAAATTTATTTTAACAATAGCCTAAAAAAGAATGTGAACTTACCCAATTTCGCATTTTTATGAACTCAAGCCCCGAATTCTGGCATATAAGAACAAATATGGATAAACTATTTTAGAGAAAAGTTGAGGAGCTTTAATTTCGATCAAAATATAGTTTTCAGTAGGATGTATCGTTGTCAAGATATCCGGCAAAAACTAGAAATTCAGCATTTTAAACCTTCAGAGGGAATGAAAAGGGGCAGCCGTGAATATACTTTCTTGCCGGAAACTAACACAGTTTAATATAAGTGCAAATCTACTTTGCTTTTCGCTACAATACTTTCGAGATTTTTGCAAAAAATTATACTCCCCAACATCTCCGAAGTACCGGAACCTCCCCAACATCTCCGAAGTACCGGAAACTAAAAGGATTTTTTTATTTTATTTTTGCTGTTTTTATGTATTTTCACATATAACTTTTCAACGGAGATAGAAGAGTCTTGTTTTAAGAAAATTATACACGTTATTTTCTATTAGACCCCACTTAAAGGATATGAAAATCAGATGAAGGATTTACCTTTATTTGATTTTCATATCCTTTAAGTGGGGTCTAATAGAAAATAATGTGTATAATTTTCTGAAAACAAGACTCTTCTATCTCCGTTGAAAAGGAAGGATATTTATCCTTCACCGTAAAAACTAAAAAACTGCCGACTTACACCCCAATTTTTTTTAGAATAACTGATCGACGCTCATAAGGATTTTGACCCCAGATATTTCAAACCAAGGGAAACATATTGGACTAAAATACATCAGGAACGATATGTGATCCTTTCAAGGACTCCGCCCACATTGACAATTGAATATGGTACATTGGCGTCGAAAAATTGAATGTTGATGCACTTTCGTACCAAATACGTCAATTATTTTGCAATTCTTCAAGGATTTGATGGAGGACACAACGATAAATATCCTTAATTTTCTCAAAAAATGTACCATTCTAATCATTTCTATCTGAAAAAGCCAATATATTGCTTCTAAATGCAGTCTAATTGTATTCAATTATTTAATATACTTGATATCCGCAGGCCAATTCTCTATTTTCTTGAAAAGCCGTTGGGCCTTGCTTTTTTGAGAAAACAGGCGCGCTTTAAATCCTTTGAATTATCTTCAGTGTACAAAGGATGTGTGAAAGGAAATTACTTTATAAAGTTATAGGATGGGTTAGACACAAAGCTCCCGTAAGCCGCTATATCCGCAGGCCAATTCTCTGTTTTCTTGAAAAGCCGTCAGGCCTTGCTTCTTTGAGCGAGCAGGCGCAATTCAACTCCTTTGAATCATCTTCAGTGTACAAAGGATTTGTGAAAGGAAACTACTTTCTAAAGTTGTAGGATGGGTTAAACACAAAGCTCACGTAAGCTTATTTTGAAACCTCATCGGTTACTTTCAGCTTAGTAAAGTGTAAATACAGTCTTATGCAGATAAACCACCACCGCATTAGATGTTCTGGAACTTGAAAAGGGATTTCCAACGTATTCAGAGTATCCACCACTCCTGAGATCCAGTGTCACCAACAGAACGATCGGTTTTTTGGTACGGCAATAACCCTCTGAAAATAGAAAAAGACAGCTTCCTTTTAATTTTGTGTATTATTTTTATTCTCGAAATCGATTTTCGACCGTAATCGTTCGGTCTTCTTCAGCGATTAATTTATTTTTACTCACATTCCTGCTTATATACTAGCTATGTTTAAAGAAAATTTACTCTAGATCATTAAAAAGTAATTAGGGAAATTTGCTTAAGCTAATAAAAGGTAGGAAAGGTAATTTACAAAAGGGGTAGTTATACAAATATTATTTTTACATGATTCAGAGAAGATATTATTATTTAATTAATTTAAATAGCCATGATCTGCAGTTTCCGTCATCCTGATTCATTAACTTTTTCCTTTCCCGTGTAATTGCCAGGCTTTCCATCACATCCAATTCACGTGTATCTCTAGCTTCCTTGATGACTACAGCGTCCTCCAATGTTATCTCGTGTCCCTTCGTGATAATATGTTCCGCTACCGCTGACTTGAAATTCGAAGTTCTTTCTTTCTTTTTTGCTGCTGCTGCTTCGCCTAGATGCTCCTTGATTCGCGTGCCGATGAGCCTCCTCGTTTGACCTATGTACACTTCTTCACAAGTGGGACATTCGATGCGATAGATACCAGATTTCTCGTGTGGTTCGCGCTTGTCTTTCGTTGATCCGAGAACGTTTTTGAGCTGGTTCTTGCTGCTTGATTCGATTAACCGTACAGAATTGAGCTGATTTATTCGCCGCTTGATCCGATTGCTTATGCCTTCGTGATAAGTTAGAGCCTTCCAGTACGTTCTTTCGGTATTCGCATTTGATAATGTTGATCGTCCCTGACGCTGTCTATTAGTTTGGATCTTCTGTGCCATTCTCCTAATCGTCGAGCCCTTGAAGCCGTTTAGTTTAGCTGTCTCAACAATGTACCTCATCTCCTTTTCCTTAGCTTCCTTGCTTAGCGGCAAATCGAGCATCCTGTGGATCATGGCTCTGTACGGAGAAACCTTGATTTGCTGCGAATGATTTGATGTATTTGGAATCGTTCTTTGTGTGTAAGTTGCTTTCCGGTGTACATCGAAAGTTATATTCGTTTGAGTCCTCCTTACTACTATATCTAGGAACGATAGTTTACCGTCTTTCTCTTCCTCCATCGTGAATACTATATTTTTGTGGGCTCCATTCAGGTCAGCTAGGACCTTCTCCACGTCACTCCTTTTCACATATGCAAACACATCGTCCACATATCGGACCCAATGTTTTGGTAACTGGCCTTTCTCCTGCAGTCCGTCTTCTAGTTTCGTCATAAATATCTCGCTGAAAAATGGTGAAAGTGGATTTCCCATCGCAACTCCGCCTTTCGTCTTATAAAATTTCCCCCGAAAGGTGAAATAATTTTCGATCATGCACAGTCTCGCAAGTTGGATATACTGCCTAGTTTTTATTTTCCAAGATAATGAGTTTTCTTGGTGGGAAAGCCATTCTTCTATATATCCCAGTGTCTCCATCACCGGAATACTCGGGAATAGAGCTTTCACGTCGAAAGACACCATAATTTCGTCTTGCGCTGGTGGGCCAAACTTCAGGATTTTCTCGGAGAATTCTTTGCTGTTTTTTACAGATCTACCATTCATTTGGGTCATTCCCTTAAATTCGTTCACCAACCATCTTGCCAGTTTTTGGGTCGGTGCATTCACGGCCGAAATAATCTCACGCATTTCGTTCCCCTCTTTGTGTATTTTTGGCAAACACTTAATCGCTGAAGAAGACCGAACGATTACGGTCGAAAATCGATTTCGAGAATAAAAATAATACACAAAATTAAAAGGAAGCTGTCTTTTTCTATTTTCAGTTGGAGTATTTTGTGAAGGCGAAAATGAATTCGATTACAAATAATAACCCTCTGCCTTTTGGACCGCACTTTTCACCTCTGCAATTGCATCAATAGTGGACTGACATGGTGTAATGCTGTACTTTCGAGAAGACAGGTCTTTGGCAGTACAAATCGCGTCAGTGAGTCTTCCCTTTATAAGTTTCTGTAGAATTTACCAGCGATATCTAGCATGCATAACGGGCGGTATATAGACAGTGATCTAGACTTTGCCTTCCCCTTGTTGATCAGGACATACCTCGCTGCTTTCTATTATACTGGAAAACCCCACCTCATAGACAAGCGCTGAATGTGCTGAGCAGCAAGTCAGGACAAAGGTGATAGAAAAATTGCAATACTGCAGCTGGAGCTCTATCTGGGCCTGGAGCCTTCCTTGTGTTCACTGATAGGAATGCCTCTTTCAGATCCAGCTGCGCCAAAAATGGGGACTCAATTGCTAGTTCATCGTAGACAGTGTGAACATGGACAGAATGGGCGATAAAACGTGCTCACACAATCTCGCCCATCGTTTCCGCTTCATGTATGCAAGGCAAACGTAGGGTACCAAGCTTCCGCATAACGAGTTTGTAGCCAAGGCGATACGCATCGTTGCTCACATTCTCCACTAGATCCTGCCAGCAGCGAGCCATGCTGTTGTTCATCAATTTGCGAAGGCATTTTCTGGTTGACCTACATGCTGCTACCAGGTTGCATGCTTCGTCACGGTTTCGTTCCCATTGAGCCTCACACCGAAGCGTTGGATACTCCTTTCACTTTTCAGCGATTTCATTCCGCCACCAGTGTACCGAAGACTTGTCGTTCCAGGGTTTTTGACGGGGCACAGAAGCGTTGCAAGCCATTTTAATGATACTTATAGCTAAGTTCACCATATCTTGAGCTGCTAGTTTTTCTGTCTCCTGCGAATAATCCTGCAGGCGAGCACCTACCATGGGCACCTGGATGAACTTGTCAACGTCCATCCTTCCAATATTTTACCGAATCGTAGAAGTTTGAGAGTACAAAAGCTGGGAGGCATCATGGATCTCAAGCAGAATAAACTGATGATCACTGGGTGAGTAGTCCTCTAATACTCTCCAATTGTATAAAGCACTTCAAGACGAATGTCACGTCCAGTACGATTCTTTCACAGCCAGTACAGCGGGAAGTCATCATATTTCTGGTGTTTAGTACAAGAACTGCTATCCTGGCCACCATTTCTAGGATTTATTGACTGGCGGATCGATTCCTTTAGCGTTCATATCTCCTCCAACTAACACGTTGCCATCTGCGCTCGAGACAGCGCCCTACAAAGCATTAAGCTCGGCTTAGAACGATGATATCGGCTTTTGGTACACACTAAAGAAGTTGGTTCCTGAGTACCAAACCCACACAAAACCACCAGTACTACGCCAGAAAATCACTGCTCCAAACCCAGATGGTGGCAGTACCAGCTTCATCAGGATGCCATGATGTAGAAATTTTATCATGGTACTGCTTACTCAGCAGCACAAAGTCGGCTTTCGTGTCCCTGGCAAATTGCTCATGCAGGTTTTGGACGGTTGAGTTGCGGTGCAGATTTATTTGCAGGATACGGGTCATCGAAGTTCTGATTTTGCCTTGGCGAGGGCTTAATGGAAGACCTGACATTTCCCTGATCTCAAGACAAGCCCAATATCTGGTCTTGGATCAGCATCCTTGCAAAGGCTACCGTGTGCCTCCTTTGAACATTATTTTCTTTTATGTTCCATTTCACCGCATTTCTACCATATTTCTCTATCGAATCCATTGCGTACTAGTGTGGTGTGACCATAGCCAAGGCATTTGAAACATTGCATTGCGCTGCTCTTTACCATATTTTGCAGACTCCCCACAATATTATTACTTTGCTCCTAGTCGGAAATTTTCGGCGTCCTTTTCGGTCAAGTTTATGATGGCCATTCGTTGTCCCTTATGATTTTCTAGTGTTAGGCTTGCTTTGACCCTGCCCACGCTAGGAAATTCCTTTCTGATGGCCTCTCCTAACTCAGCCAGTTCCGTGACGCACTGAACTTCTCTTATTTCAATCATTGTTTACGCGAGGCTATAGTTGCGCATTTGTTTTTTAGTAATAAGGAATGCATGCTTGAAGTCATTGGTTTTTATGTTCAAAAAATTGTTTCAAACCCCAGGATGGTTACAAAGGCCTTCTGGTAGGAACACTCTTATGTCTAGGCAAATTGTTATTAATATTTGATTTCAATGCATTTCAGAAACTGAAGGTCCAACTTTTCCCAATCATCTCATGTGTTCATTGCTTGGAATCCCCATCGCTAAACGTAGTGAGCTCCCCCACAAAAGAGCGTGAATTCTACCCACATGCAAGGAAAACACTACAATGAACGCTAGTCATACTAAAAAAGAGTAAAATCTCTTTTCTGTGCTCAGTAAGTATAACTTTCGTATGTTTTGTAATTCAAATGTTGTATCCAATCTTGAAATGAGGGAAAATTTCACACAAAAGAACAAAACTGGTGCTGAAAGCTTAAATATTATTGTTTTCGCCAAAAGAGAACGTCGGTCACGGGTAAAATAGTTTCTGATGGAGATGGCTTGTACCCGTTCTGTGTTGTAACACATACGAGTATAAATGATCGTTATATATGAGTTAGAGATGCCAGTTTGAAGCATGTTGGCACGTTGTCCGGGCTTTGGAGAATCACTGATATTTCACATCATATTGGTACCTAATATTGGATAGTTAAAAAGTGCTGAGCCTTTTTTGTTACTAGATGGTGTTCGCTGTCATATATCGGGCAATATTAATCAGATTGAGTCAAACTGACATGTGCTTGAAAGGTGACATTCCAGTCTACAATGTTCATATGGACAGTTCTGTGTTTCGTCATTTTTGTCAACAGTTATATTCATTTAAAAATGAGTGAAATTTCTGGAAAAAATCGTTATATGTTACAATATCACTACGATCAAGGTGAGAATGCATCGTAGGCTCGTGAAAAATTTGTGGTGTCTACGGTCAAGATGCTTGATCAAAAGCCACAGCCAAGAGATGGTTCGCTCGCTTTCCTTCTAGAAATTTTGATGTCAGAGATGAACCTTGCTCAGGTTGACCAATCGCTGAAAAAGTCGATGAAATTTTACAAAAAAATTGAAGAAAACGGACACATAAGCATCCATGACGTCGCTAAGGAGCTAAATATCCATAACCAAACAGTTATGAACCATTTGCGTAAGGCTGGGTACACAAAAAAGCTCGACATTTGGGTGCCGCATGAATTAACACACAAAAATTTGATCGGCCGAATTTCCATTTTCGAAATGTTAATAAAACACAACGTAATCGAACCAGTTTTGAAGCAAATCATTGCGGACGATAAAAAATGGGTAAGATACGAGAATATCTTTCAAAAAAGATCATGGTCAACAAAAGGTGAATCATCACAAACGACTTCATAGCCAGGATTGACACCAAATACGGTTATGCTGTGTGTATGGCGGCATTGGAAGGGAATTGTTTATCTTGAGTTGCTAGAACCCGGCTAAACACTCAATTCGACTCTGTTCTGTCAGCAATTAACCAGATTATAACAAGTTATTCAAATAACCGGGCAGAACTGATCAATAGAAAGGGCGTTGTCTTCCATCATGACAATGCTAGAACACACACATCTTTGATGACCCGGCAAAAATTGCCAGAGCATGGCTGGGAAGTACCATTTGATTCGGCTTCTGCAAAATTTCCTTAATGAAAAGAAATTCATTTCAAAAAGGAACTATGAAAATCACTTGGCCAAGTTTTTCACCGGTAAACCACAGAAGTTCTACACAGATGGAATAATGTCTCTACCTAAAACATGATAAATGGCCATAGATAATAATGGAAACGCATTAGCCGACGGTCCCAGGTTCAAATCTCGTTGGGAGCAACATGTCTGATATAATTTCACACAATTTTCAGTTGAATTTTATGCATTCCGATATTGCTTGCAGTCCATGCAAAGTTACATCAAGCGTGGCGTGGAATCCCACCATATTTTTTGTGCATACTTCGCTTTTATTATGATTTAAACTTTCAACCTATTATTATTTTTTTATTAACTTTATCACGCAAATATGCAAATTGGAATTTCTGTCATGAGAACACTGATTTAGTGCATCCCATCCATGTATTGCATTGCCGAATGCAATCTAACTCGGGTGAGCTAGCTGGTCATTTCGATTTACCGGTGCGACATAGAAGTTATGCGGAGATTCGGACGGATCAAAGGGTCCGGGATGAACCGTCACCGCGAGAACGTCGTAGCTGTCTGGTTTGAATTCGCGACATTTTTCCCTATCCCTTTTTGAAGACAACTTTATTAGTTGTGCTGTGACTTTGCACCGTAAAAATACAAGCGACGTGTTACTAAGATACTTACATTCCGGTTAATAATTCGTGATTCAACGTCCGGAGACTTGGTATAAGGTGTACGACGATAAAACATTTTTCTGAATACCATCAGCAATAGTCGAGGGAAAAGTGTTAGATGAGTGCGTGCATGAGCGGTTGCTTTCGTTCATAGTTAGTTGAATCACGGAAAGACCGTAAAAATGTTTGGAACGGAAAAATTATTTGAACGGAAATATTAAGATTATCAAAATTGAAAGTTTTTGAAAATAGATTTAAATCATTGACTAATGTTTATGAGTATTCATGATTGAAAGTGGAGTTTTTAATCGTATTGGACTGCAATGCCCGCAGTTGTGTTGACTGCAGTGCCAATTGGTGTTTTCTTGGCTCCCATTGTGCCAGTTATTATGTAATAATCAAAGCAATGTTTAAATAATACAATTATTTTCAATTTAGCTTCTAACTGCAATCATTTAAGCAGGGAGCCCGTAGATTTTACGCAACAAGTAGCAGCTTACAGTTTGAAGGGCTCTCATACATAATGGTAGAATGTTAATTGAAATAAACCTTTATTTACCAGTGCGATTCGCTGAAAATTTTTAAAAGTGAACTATCTCTATCTCTAGTAATAGTATGATTTATCGATGTTATGTTTTCTTGAATAGAATCTTAATGGTACCCTTAAATTCAATAAAATTCAGTACACAGATGTCTATTTATAAGGTTGATTAACCCTGCAAGTTTCATAAAGATTGAATCATATTTAGCGAAGTTATAGCGGTTTGATTTTTCCTGTATTACTATGGAACAATATGCGCTGCATGTATTACTATGGCAACATATGGCTATGGAACAAGATGCGCTTTTTACCGACTCAGACACTACAGTTTTGCTAGGATTTGCATGAAAAAATCAGGAAAGATAGGTGTCATGAATATATTTGAGAATCGGTTCAGCTAGTAGTATCAGTAATCGTAAAACAAAATGGTGGCTGTTTTAAATGCGAAGATTGAATAATTTTGAGTTATTTTTTCCCAACTTCAACGTTTAAGGTGAATGCTTTAAACGCTTGATTCAATTTAATGAATGACTGAAGATGAGTACCTACAATTAATACTCATAAGCGAAACAAGGCAAGGAGGCGGGAGAGAGCTCCTAGCAAAAGGGCTTTGTAACAACTCTAGGATTCGAAAAAATTGGCCATTAATCGATGATAACAGTACATGAGACTGGCCCCTGAAAAAAAAATTTATCAAACGTAGCCGATATGAGTATGAAATAAAAGTTTTCATGGCAGGTTTTCAAAACAGTTTTTAAACTGTCAGTTTTTGCTTCAGTGGGGGCACAGGGGGGAAATACATGAAAAATGTGTTTCCTCCGTCGCGGATGGACATCTGAAATAATCAGATAGATATTTATGACCAAAAACCTCTTCGTATTTCATATTGTCTCCAATGAAACCGTCTTTGACATGTTTCTTGATTTGATTCGATCTGGTGACTGCATTTTGTAAATTGAATACAAAACCCTTCTGACATGAGCGTAGGTCTGTTTACCCAACTTGTTTAACCTTCAGAGGGAATGAAAAGGGGCAGCCGTGAATATACATTCTTGCCAGAAACTAACACAGTTTAATATAAGTGCAAATCTACTTTGCTTTTCGCTATAATACTTTCGAGATTTTCGCAAAAAATTATAAGGCAATTTTGAACCTCCCCAACATCTCCGAAGTACCGGAAACTAAAAGGATTATTTTATTTTTGCTGTTTTTATGTATTTTCACATATACTTTTTCAATGGAGGTAGATGAGTCTTGTTTTAAGAAAATTATACACATTATTTTCTATTAGACCCCACTTAAAGGATATGAAAATCAAATAAAGGTAAATATCCTTCAACGTAAAAACTAAAAAACTGCCGACTTACACCCCAATTTTTTAAGTACCGATCGACGCTCATAAGGATTTTGACCCCAGATATTTCAAACCAAGGAAAATATATTGGACTAAAATGCATCAGGAACGATATGTGATATGTGATGTGGACTCTGCACACATTGACAATTGAAGATGGTACATTGACGTCCAAAAATTGAATGTTGATGCACTTTAGTACCAAATACGTCAAATATTTTGCAAGTCTTCAAGGATTTGATGGAGGATACAACGATAAATATCCTTAATTTTCTCAAAAAATGTACCATTCTAATCATTTCTATCTGAAAAAGCCAATATATTGCTTCTAAATGCAATCTAATTATATTCAATTATTTAATATACTTGATATCCGCAGGCCAATTCTCTTTTTTTCTTGAAAAGCCGCCGGGCCTTGCCTCTTTGAGAAAACTGGCGCGCTTTAACTCCTTTGAATTATCTTCAGTCTACAAAGGATGTGTGAAAGGAAATTACTTTATAAAGTTGTAGGATGGGTTAGACACAAAGCTCACGTAAGCCGCTATATCCGCAGGCCAATTCTCTGTTTTCTTGAAAAGCCGTCGGGCCTTGCTTCTTTGAGCGAGCAGGCGCAACTCAACTCCTTTGAATCGTCTTCAGTGTACAAAGGATTTGTGAAAGGAAACTACTTTCTAAAGTTGTAGGATGGGTTAAACACAAAGCTCACGTAAGCTTATTTTGAAACCTCATCAGTTACTTTCAGCTTGGTAAAGTGTAAATACATTCTTATGCAGGTAAACCACCACCGCATTAGATGTTCTGGAACTTAAAAAGGGATTTCCAACTTATTCAGAATATCCACCGCTCCTGAGATCCAGTGTCACCAACAGAACGATCGGTTATTTGGTACGGCAATGAGCCTCTGCCTTTTGGACCGCACTTTTCACCTCTGCAATTGCATCAATAGTGGACTGACATGGTCTAATGCTGTACTATCGAAAAGACAGGTCTTTGGCAGCACAAATCGCGTCAGTGAGTCTTCCCTTTATAAGTTTCTGTAGAATTTACCTGCCATAACTAGCATGCATAACGGGCGGTAAATAGACGGTGATCTAGACTTTGCCTTCCCCTTGTTGATCAGGACGAACCTCGCTGCTTTCTATTATACTGGGACATCCCCATCTCGTAGGCAAGCGCTGAATGTGCTGAGCAGCAAGTCAGGACAAAGGTGATAGACAAATTGCAACACCGCAGCTGGAGCTCTATCTGGGCCTGGAGCCTTCCTTGCGTTCACTGATAGGAATGCCTCTTTCAGATCCGGCTGTGCCAAAAGTGGGCACTCAATTGCTAGTTCATCGTAGACAGTGTGAACATGGACAGAATGGGCGATAAAACGTGCTCACACAATCTCGCCCATCGTTTCCGCTTCATGTATGCAAGGCATCCGTAGGGTACCAAGCTTCCGCATAACGAGTTTGTAGCCAAGGCCATACGGATCGTTGCTCACATTCTCCACTAGATCCTGCCAGCAGCGAGCCATGCTGTTGTTGATCAATTTGCAAAGGCATTTCCTGGTCGACTTACATGCTGCTGCCCGGTTGCATGCTTCGTCACGGTTTCGTTCCCATTGAGCCTCACACCGAAGCGTTTGATACTCCTTTCACTTTTCAGCGATTTCATTCCGCCACCAGTGTACCGTAGACTTGTCGTTCCAGGGTTTTTGACGGGGCACAGAAGCGTTGCAAGCCATTTTAATGATATTTATAGCTAAGTTCACCATATCTTGAGCTGCTAGTTTTTCTGTCTCCTGCGAATAATCCTGCAGGCGAGCACCTACCATGGGCACCTGGATGAACTTGTCAACGTCCATCCTTCCAATATTCTACCCAATTGTAGAAGTTTGAGAGTACAAAAGCTGGGAGGCATCATGGACCTCAAGCAGAATAAACTGATGATCACTGGGTGAGCAGTCCTCTAATACTCTCCAATTGTATAAAGCACTTCAAGACGAATGTCACGTCCAGTATGATTCTATCATAGCCAGTACGGCGGGAAGTCATCATATTTCTGGTGTTTAATACAAGAACTGCTATCCTGGCCACTATTTCTAGGATTTATTGACTGGCGGATCGATTCCGTTAGCGTTCAAATCTCCTCCAACTAACACGTTGCCATCTGCGTTCGAGACAGCGCCCTACAAAGCATTAAGCACTAAAGAAGTTGGTTCCTGAGTACCAAACCCACACAAAACCACCAGTTCTACGCCTGAAAATCACTGCTCCAAACCCAGATGGTGGCAGTACCAGCTTGATCAGGATGCCATGATGTAGAACTTTTATCATGGTACTGCTTACTCAGCAGCACAAAGTTGGCTTTCGTGTCCCTGGCAAATTGCTCATGCAGGTTTTGGACGGTTGGATTGCGGTGCAGATTTATCTGCAGGATACGGGTCATCGAAGTTCTGATTTTGCCTTGGCTAGGGCTTAATGGAAGATCTGACATTTCCCTGATCCCAAGACAAGCCCAATATCTGGTCTTGGATCAGCATCCTTGCAAAGGCTACCGTGTGCCTCCTTTGAACGTTCTTTTCTTTTATGTCCCATTTCACCGCATTTGTACCATATTTCTCTATCGAATCCATTGCGAACTAGTGTGGTGTGACCATAGCCAAGCCATTTGAAACATTGCATTGCGCTGCTCTTTACCATATTTTGCAGACTCCCCACCATATTATTACTTTGCTCCTAGTCGGAAATTTTCAGCGTCCTTTTCGTTCAAGTTTATGATGGCCATTCGTTGTCCCTTATGGTTTTCTAGTGTTAGGCTTGCTTTGACCCTGCCCACGCTAGGAAATTCCTTTCTGATGGCCTCTCCTAACTCAGCCAGTTCCGCGACGCACTGAACTTCTCTTATTTCAATCATTGTTTACGCGAGGCTATAGTTGCGCATTTGTTTTTTAGTAATAAGGAATGCATGCTTGAAGTCATTGGTTTTTATGTTCAAAAAATTGTTTCAAACCCCAGGATGGTTACAAAGGCCTTCTGGTAGGAACACTCTTATGTCTAGGCAAATTGTTATTAATATTTGATTTCAATGCATTTCAGAAACTGAAGGTCCAACTTTTCCCAATCATCTCATGTGTTCATTGCTTGGAATCCCCATCGCTAAACGTAGTGAGCTCCCCCACAAAAGAGCGTGAATTCTACCCACATGCAAGGAAAACACTGCAATGAACGCTAGTCATACTAAAAAGATTAAAATCTCTTTTCTGTGCTCAGTAAGTATAACTTTCGTATGTTTTGTTATTCAAATGTTGTATCCAATCTTGAAATGAGGGAAAATTTTACACAAAAGAACAAAACTGGTGCTGAAAGCTTAAATATTATTGTTTTCGCCAAAAGAGAACGTCGGTCACGGGTAAAATAGTTTCTGATGGAGATGGCTTGTACCCGTTCTGTGTTGTAACACATACGAGTATAAATGATCGTTATATATGAGTTAGAGATGCCAGTTTGAAGCATGTTGGCACATTGTCCGGGCTTTGGAGAATCACTGATATTTCACATCATATTGGTGCCTAGTATTGGATAGTTAAAAAGTGCTGAGCCTTTTTTGTTACTAGATGGTGTTCGCTGCCATATATCGGGCAATATTAATCAGATTGAGTCAAACTGACATGCGCTTGAAAGGTGACATTCCAGTCTACAATTTTCATATGGACAGTTTTGTGTTTCGTCATTTTTGTCAACAGTTGTATTCATTTAAAAATGAGTGAAATTTCTGGAAAAAATCGTTATATGTTACAATATCACTACGATCAAGGTGAGAATGCATCGTAGGCTCGTTAAAAATTTGTGGTGTTTACGGTCAAGATGCTTGATCAAAAGCCACAGCCAAGAGATGGTTCGCTCGCTTTCTTTCTGGAAATTTTGATGTCAAAGATGAACCTCGCTCAGGTTGACCAATTGCTGAAAAAGTCGATGAAATTTTACAAAAAAATTGAAGAAAACGGACACATAATCATCCATGACGTCGCTAAGGAGCTAAATATCCATAACCAAACAGTTATGAACCATTTGCGTAAGGCTGGGTACACAAAAAAGTTCGACATTTGGGTGCCGCATGAATTAACACACAAAAATTTGATCGGCCGAATTTCCATTTGCGAAATGTTAATAAAACACAACGTAATCGAGCCAGTTTTGAAGCAAATCATTGCGGACGATAAAAAATGGGTAAGATACGAGAATATCTTTCAAAAAAGATCATGGTCAATAAAAGGTGAATCATCACAAACGACTTCATAGCCAGGATTGACACCAAATACGGTTATGCTGTGTGTATGGCGGCATTGGAAGGGAATTGTTTATCTTGAGTTGCTAGAACCCGGCTAAACACTCAATTTGACTCTGTTCTGTCAGCAATTAACCAGATTATAACAAGTTATTCAAATAACCGGGCAGAACTGATCAATAGAAAGGGCGTTGTCTTCCATCATGACAATGCTAGAACACACACATCTTTGATGACCCGGCAAAAATTGCCAGAGCATGGCTGGGAAGTACCATTTGATTCGGCTTCTGCAAAATTTCCTTAATGAAAGGAAATTCATTTCAAAAAGGAACTATGAAAATCACTTGGCCAAGTTTTTCACCGGTAAACCACAGAAGTTCTACACAGATGAAATAATGTCTCTGCCTAAAACATAATAAATGGCCATAGATAATAATGGAAACGCATTAGCCGACGGTCCCATGTTCAAATCTCGTTGGGAGCAACATGATTTAATTCAGGGGATTTTTTGGACAGACTACCAGTGTTCCCTCAGTGATGATATGTACTGATCAAATCAGATCATATCATAGCTGAGCAAGCACACGGGAGCATGGTACCGACCAAGCCAACTTCCAAAAAGAAATCAATAAGGTCATGAAAAGTGAGATACCCTAACTTACCTCTAAGCGAAGGCCCGAGAAGGGCTGTAGTGCTACGAAGAAGAAGAAGAATAATGGGAAATATGAATTTCAATAAAATCCATTTTAAACAAAAGTGACATCAAATCGAAAAATGACAAAAAAAGCTCAATACTTTTTAGACTTACCAGTAAATCAATCACCTAAAATTCTTCATTCTACACTCTAAAATAGAATGTTCGAATTCATACACATAACGTAACAAAACATGCTATCATTTATCATTCAAAAATCTAACAGAAGTGTCTTTACAAAATAAATAATACGGTAAATCTTACAAAAAATTAAGCAAAAGTTCACACGTTGTCTGATATAATTTCACACAATTTTCAGTTGAATTTTATGCATTCCGATATTGCTTACAGTCCATGCAAAATAACATCAAGTGTGGCGTGAA